>CATKHJ010521738.1:0-12686 GCA_949750685.1 Vernicia montana
ACAGAAGACGATTCGAAAGGCAAGCCCCTAATGAGGGATTAGTCGGAGGATGATGACTTAAGAAGATATGCCCTTAATGAAAGATAAGGACATAAGAGACATAATTATTTGACAATGATGAATTATATATATATATATATAGCTCTAACTTCTGCTCGAGCCGCCCTTTTGGGTTTTTAACTCGACGAGCTTACTCTAATTTTTGCCTATGTCGCCCTTTTGGGTTTTCAACTTAGCGAGCTAATCAATGAATTTTGGCATTTTAAAAAGTAATCCATCATGATTTGGGCTACTGCTTTCCTTCATCTTGGGGCTTTGACCTTTATCTAGACAATTCCATTGAATTTCTTGGTCTAGAGAGAAACTTTGTAGGGATATCAGGTATTTTTGAAATTGTTGCCCCTTGTTGAGATGTTATGATTGATTGCCCAAAAGTGCAATGGGTAATTGAATTGCCCTTTGTTTTGATTGCTCATTCTGAGGAGATCACCAATTGATCTTCTTTCGGTTACTATTCTTTGATTGGGAGCTAGTGAAATGATTGTTGATATGGGCATAAGAAACACCTTAAGTTTTGATTTGTCCAAATCATGGTGGATTTTATGGTGAGAGACAAATGCTTGCCAAAATCCATTGATTCTTTATCTTTATTTATTATTCTTTTTTTTTAAGAATTTACTCAAATATGTAGAACTGAACAAAAAGGATGAGAAAAAAGAAGTGCACGAATAACATAAATATTTTATTACAAAAGGAGAAAATAGTACAATAATAGAATATAAGAATGATAGACTCAGACTCGAACTCAAACTTGGACTTTGAACATGGACTCTGAACATAGACTTAGACTCAAATTTGGATTTGGACTCAGACTTGGATTTGGATTCAATTTCAGACAAGTCAGATCAGTTGAGCTTGAACTCCTTTATAAAATGCTACTTGGGCAATGGTGAAGTGGGGTCTGTTTTCCACTTTGGTGAAAATGCATGGATTCGGCTTGAAAGGGAATGTGGCATGTCGGTCTTAGCCACGAACGTCATGGAGTTCAAATTCTTCATCACTATTCAGATCGGTGGTGGAGATTTCAGGTTGAAATGATTCGCTACGGATGCAATCTTCAACCTTTGATGCAATTGCAACTAAAGTTTTGAAGGTGGGAAGGTATTGGGTTACCAATTGGGTTCGGTAAGCTAGAAGTAGGTTCTTGACAAGGATATCCACTTGTTCTTGCTCGGTTGGTATGTTTACCATTTAGGCTGTTTTAGCCCTTTACCTTATAAGGAACATGGAGAAGGACTCATTTGAAAGTTGTCTGGTGGTTTCCAAATCACGCCTGGTGACATCCACTTCAGTATTGTATTGATATTGCTTGACAAAGGCATAACAAATATCATCGCATGTCCTTTTTTGACTCTTGTCCAATGAAATAAACCATCTCTTGATAGCACCGGTTAGGGATTGCTGGAACAACTGAGCAAGGAGCTCATTGCTAAGTCCCAAATGTTTCATTACCCCCACATATATTTTCAAATGGGTCTTGGGGCAAGAGATTCCATCAAATCTCTCCAGTTCAGGCATTTTGAATTTTGGAGGAAGTATGGCATTAGAAAAGAGGGTTAGGGAGCTAACATCTACCCAGTCATCATGCCTTTTAAGGTTCTTAAAGGCCCTTTCCATGGCTTCAAGCTTCTCCATGAATGTTCTCAGGTCAAGGTGAGAGAAAGCTTCCTTCCTTTGAAAATAATTCGCAAGAGAGGAAGTAGTAGATTGGGTTTGGGTTGGAACAGGATTGGCCTAGATTAGATTTAGGGTGGTCTAGTCCAAAACTAGGTTTGGGTTAGCCTGGTTAAGGATGGTTTGGCTAATCATAGTCCAAACTTCTTCAATGATAGATTTCCATTGTTCTTCAATTTGGACTCGTTGTGCATTAAGAGCGGAGGTAAGAATAGCTTGGAGCCTTTCCTCTTGCTTTTTAAGGAGGGTGTCCATGGTATTCATATCAATCATCTTGGCCATCGGTACCTTAAGGTAAAAACAGAAAAAACCTAGTGTGTAGTGGGTGGGAGTAGGGCTATACAGACTCTAAGGGAAAATGATTCCCTATGGTGTTGTGGGTCAACCGTTTTTTGGGTTTAAAGTAAGATGGGCCAAAGGTATTGAACTTTTAAGGATTCTAAGGTAGGATGGGTCAAGGTTTTAGGCTTGGAATAGTATGTTGGGCTAAGAGTATTAGGCTTTGGAGGTCTGGGGTATATTGGGTAAGGTACCTTGGATAATGAGTAGGGTCAAGGGTGAGGATTAAGGGCACCTGAGTTTTGGGTTAGATAAGGGGTAATGGTGTTTAAGGTTTGTGGGGCGAAAGTGATTGAATCGAGATGAGGGTTTGACCCTTCTTCAGTTCAAAGCTCCGCTTGAAATGAATGCATTTTTTTTATACATTATGAATGCATGATATGCATAGATGTGTGAATGGAAAATCATTTCATGGATAACTTTAGTTAAGGTGCATACAATCTAAGGTCAAAGTTCTAGATCCACTACATGAAAGGGTAAGGGAGGCTTGGATTTGGATACCCGTCACACTGGAGCAGCGATATACCTAACCACATGTGAGTCAAAGAGCCTCACGTGAGTCTAACAGTACGTGCATACTCGTTTACGTTGCAGGGTAGATGATTTCACTATCGACAAGCAGACCTAAGGAAGGTTGCCCAATCGATGTTACTTTCTATCCATTATTTTCATAAGAAATCTAGGTTGAAAGGCAAGAAGCCTATGCAAGTGATGCATGAAAGCCATTTTTGCATTAAAAGTGCCAAACTTTTGTTTTAAACCAAATATTAGTCCATTTGTCTTTTATAAAAAAGAATTTGTCCCCATTGGAGTCGCCAACTGTGAAGCCTCGCCCAGCACCAGTCTGATCCGCTAGAGGGGATCAAAACGCTCATTCAGGTTTGTACTCACGATGGAACCTTCGGGTTCTTTGATTTTGAAAAAGTGCATTGGGAGTTGCCACCTTAATTTTATTTCATTTGGGAAAAAAACCAATTAAATGACTCCAATTATATTCCAATGAAAAAGTGCACTAGCCCTCGATTATCAAAGAGGATTCGGGGACTAGGTTTTCGGTTCATTTAATTAGTTTGACAAGTTTAATGCTTAATGGCTTAAAATAAATTTCATGAACAGTTATAAATGAATGAATAATTAAATATACATGAATTAAAGTAAGGCAGTAAAAGAAGTAATAAAAGCAATAAAAGAATTAAATAAAGAAAACAATGAAAACACAAAATCTAAACTATGTGAAGAAGGTGAAAGAGGAGGAATGTTTGTTTTAATTGGATTTGATGTTTTAAACAAGCATGTATTCGTATCCCTTCGAATGGGAATCAAAATTCACGTAGTTCGCTCTTCTTGCGAAGGGGTTAGTTTTAGTCTTGGCCTTTTATCATGTTTCAGATTGATTGATTAAAAGGTGGGTTGATTAATTAATTAATCTAATTGATTAACCAAGTTGAATTAATTATTTCAGATTTTAATTAACTAACAACCTAGATAAATCAATTTAATTAACTAACTAAAAGCGAATCCCAAGGAGGGAAAAATTAAATAAATAAATAAAATGAAAAGAGAAAGGAAAAGAAACTTATCTTGCGCTTGAGTGGCTTTGAGATGGGGGAGACTTATCTCGGACAACTTGCCTCAGACGGCGGAGAACTTTTGACTCGGCAGGTCGGCTCGGGAAGTCGCAACCCAATCTCGCTTTGCAAAGCAAGGAGCAATAGCAAAGCAATAAAAAGAAACTTTAAACTAGGGTGCTTGTTCCTTTCAGACCAAGCTTAGGAGATGGCTCGATTGATGCAAAAACTAATCAAGCAAGCCAAAGGGATTAGTACTTTGAGATTAGGGGGGTGATCAAGCAAGCTCTAGGTTGTCCAATGAGCTAAGGAGGTGTGGTTTATATAGGGAGAAGACAGGAGGAAAGACTTCACATTTTTCGATGTGAGATTCGTGAACAGGAGCCTGTGACCGCACAGGGCTGTGCGGTGACTGCACAACATGGGCCCCGCTTTAACTTGTTCGGCCCGTTTTTGCCCGTTCTCGCTCGTTTCATATCCGTTTTACATGATTCTAGTTGCGTTATACTCGTTATTCAATCCCGGATGAAATGAGAATGGTTCAGAGGCCAAATGGGTAGGTCTCAGGTCCCAAGGCTCGGATTATCAATTTTTAGGATTCTGGCGATCTTTGACGATTTCGATTTTCGGAGATCTATTTACCAAGTTAGGTGTCTCTAGAATTTGGTTGTATGGCAAAGGATGCAAAATTAAGGATTCATAGAAATGTACCGCATTCCAAGTAAATATGCTTTAACCTCATATAATAAATTATGGTGTGATCTTGCATTAATAAAGTCAAATCACCTCCTAATTTAATTTTTCACTAATAAAATAAATTTTGCTTTTTTTTTTTTTTATTTTTTTTTATTGTTAAAGTGATTTTACATATACAAATTGGATGACTATACTATTGAAATTGTTGGCTTTTTAACAATTTAATGTTTTTCTTTAAATTATTTTTTATTTTAGGATGAAATTTTTTTTAAGATAAAGTCCAAACTAATTCTCAAAATAAGGTTAGTGGGCCAAAAGGCAAGCTGTCTGCCATTGGAAATGGCGGACAGTAAGTTTCTTTTTACTTTTTAAAAATTTTTTTTTTTTATAAATGTTCCCCTTCATTTTTGTCTTTGGCTCAGTCTTCGTTACTTGTTTATACAATCTATGACCAATGACTGCACTACCATCACACCTATGAACAGAATTGACATGATCATGTTCCAAGCAATAAACTACATAAGATTTTGAGAATGCTAGATAATTACCAGTAAGAAGTTGCATTTCCATCTCCCCCAATCTCATCTTTGCGGAAACAGGAAATTTCAGTTCCACTTTTCAAAGCATCGTTAATATACGACACAGCATCATCTTGCTGTGAATAGAAAGCATACATTACACCAGAGTTGAAGACGAAACAAAAGAAACAGCAAGGAGATTGCTCATCTTAAAATCTATTTAGATTCATAACATGGTTGCAAGCAATGAATATGATTGAATTTGTAAAACAAATCATCTATCAAATTTTTAAAAATTAAAACAAAAGCATGCAATTTTTTTTTTTAATTTATAAATGTTCATAGCTACTCTCCTCTCCAGTTATTATTATTATTTTTTCTTTTTTGTACTTACAGAAATAAATTAAATAATATCAAAAGATTTTTAAATTTTATATTAATAAAAAATATCAAAATATTTTTAACCTTTAATTATCCTCTATGCTGAACAAGGTGGCAGAACTTTTGATGCTTGCCCTCAAATTCACTCCTCAAATGCACATGGGTTAACTTGAATTGTAATCCTCCGCGTGCATGCGCGAATCCCCGTGTTGTTGTGGGGATCCCACTGTCCCATTAGCAGCCGCTCAAGATTTTAAAAGATTTTAAGCAAAATCATGAAATGAAATTTTTAAAATGAAAAAATATAACGTAAATAAATAAGTTTAAATTAAATTTTTTTATAAGTAATATTTAATTTTATTAACATTAAAATGAAAATTAAATCATAAATAAAAATTCCACACTTTTAAGTCATAAAAAATAAAATAAAATAAAATAAATAGTAGAAGAGCATAATATAAACTGATTCAAATGCACATGAGTTAACTTGAATTGTAATCCTTCATGTGCATGTGCAGATCCTCGTGTTGTTGTGGGGACACTTGTTCCCACTGCTCCATTAGGAGCGGTTCAAGATTTTGAGGAGTTTTAGGTAAAATCATAAAATTAATCATTCAAAATGAAAAAATATAATATAAATAAATAAGTTCAAATTAAACCATTTTTTTTATAAACAATTTTTAATTTTATTAACATTAGAGTAAAAGTTAAATTATAGATAAATATTCCACGCTTCTAGGTCATAAAAAATACAAAAAAAAAAAAAAAGTAGAAGAGTATAGTATAAACTGAGTAACAACTCTGAATAAGACCAAAAATAAAAAATATAATAGCAAAAATGTAGTTAATTAGGAGAAACTAATAAAATTAATTAAAATATAGTTATTGTTAGTGCTAATTTATAGGTTACTATTATTTTTTATTTTAGATTTCAATTTCCTAAATTAATTTTTAGGATGTTCCTCTTTTATAGACTTTTTATTAAGTTATATTTTCAAAATTTTAGACTTTTCTCTACGTTATTTTATAAAAATACTTTCTATTTCCCACACTATATATATATAGAGAGAGAGGCCTTTATAATTGGGGGCAAGCGGTTGTCTTAATCGCCTTATGATAAGTGTTTAATTGATTACATTTTACTCTTTGTTTTTAATGTATTTTATCATTAAATTGAGTTTGATTTATTTGTTTAAGCATTTTTCCAGCATTTTTTTTATATTTTAGGTGTCATGGATCGATCTTTCAAGAAGTTACGAAGCGAAAACGAAAGAAAAACGGGCAAAGAATTAAGAACATAGTAGTCTACAGGCCCAGGAATAAGCCCTTATCCCTGGGAGTGTACCTGCCCCTGTACAGGCTAAATTCTAGAAAAAGGCAGCAGGCTACACGCCCAGAAATAAAGGCTTATTCCTAGGCGTGTAGACGAATAAAAACACCTTTAAAAGGTGTTTTGAAAATTAAAGATGGAGCTTTTGGGAAGCCCTAGCCGTGTTAGGTTCCCTTGGTTCGTAAATAGTTTAGGAACTTTATTTTCAAGAGATTGAAAGTGTAAATCAAGATTAAAAATCCATTTTTATATAGATTTGAAGTAGGAAATCAAGAATTGAAAGGAGGATTTCTGCAACATTATCCATAGATGGTTTGAGATTTTTTATTTTTTATTTCTTTTATTTATTATTTTTGAATTCTATTATGAACTAATTATTTTCTATCTAGATATTGATGAACCCTAGTTCTTGATTGTATGGATTGAATAATTTAAGATTTGATTAATTCATCTTTGATTGTCTTATTTATATGATAAATTTTATTATTCTAATTAACAATTGCTAGCTTGTTGATTAGATATTTTTTTCATGTTAAATGAGTAGAGATACCTTAATACGGATTGATCACACATAGGGATTGAGAGTTGCTTGGGGCACTAGAGTTAGGCCTACAAAACTCTTTGGTTTATTGTTCCTTGTTAATGCATGAACTATTTGATTGTATTTGAGAAGAGATTCCTTGCGCTTTACCTAGGGATCAGGGATTAAATCGCTCGAGAGAGGTTTTAATCTAAATTAGTGGAATGTCAATTCAATGCATTGTTTGATTAATTAATTCCATTGTTCATGACATTTATAAAAGGCTAGGGGATTCATATCTAAATAGCTTTATTCTTATTTATATCTATCAATCTTCTCACATTTTAGTTTAATTTTAATTTTAGTTTTAGTTTTAAGTATCATTGATTGATTATTCACTAGACAATAGTTGAAATTTGCACTAGTACTTATAAACATTTCTCGTGGAAAATGAAACTCACTCATCACTTTATTACTTGATAACGACCTGTGCACTTGCAGTTTGTTAGTGTGCGTTTTGGCACATCAAGTTTTTGGCGCCGTTGCCGAGGAATATTTTATAATATTAGCAATATTAATAGAGATTATTAATCTAGTTTTTATTTTCATATTTGTTTTTGTTTTAATTTATTTGTTTTATTTTTGCTATTTGTTTTATTTGTTTGTTTTATTTTGAGTTTTTTATTTTGTTTTGTTTCAATTTTTTGTAATTCAAAAAAAAAAAATCTCCATGACTGATCGAAACTATTAGAGCTGGAACTCTTACCCAATCCAAATTGGGGATACAAAAGAGATTAGTACCACGATGCATGGGAAACACCACAAGAGAAGTCATCCCTTGAGCTTGCATTAGAAAGATTCACTGAATTTACGGAGAATTGGGTTGAGAAAATGGACAAAAGAAACGGTGCATCAGAAGCTAGTTTCCCAACTCAATTTGAAGTGCACACTATATTAGAGGATGATGAGCAAGCATAAGAAGAGCGTAGATTGGAAGAGATGTTTGTCACATTAGTGAAAGCTACATATAAAAGATTTCAGAGCATAGAGACAGTTCTAGAATACCAACAGACCTCTCTTAACAATCTAGAAAATTTTGTTGGGCGAATTTTGAAATTGCTAAGTGTAAGACCTAAAGGAAATTTGCCCAGCGATACCAAAGTCATTCCGGATGAGCGACAAAAGACCACTACCATCAATTGGATGTAGGATGATGACAATGAGGAATACGAGAATGGTGAGGCAAATTTGGGAATGTTTAACAAAGAATTTGACGAGGATGGTTGGTTAAGTGTGCAATCCCAAATTGAGTCATGTTATGACATGGTTGGAGTGAATTCAAATATTGAAGAATTATTTCCTGATGACAGCGAGTTGTGTGAGAGCTTGGAGGGGGAAACTTTGGATTTCATGAATAATGAAAACTGCATCATCCCTATCATTCCATCCCTCTCACCTTTTGAAGAGAATAGAAATAAACCACTCACAACCCCAATACTCACCCTTCATATATCCCAAATTCTATCAAATGAACACCCAGCCACAAATGATCTTACACCTTTGCCACCTTTCTCTAAGTGCGTATTTGCTGGAGAATCAAATATGTGGCTAGTACTTGTAGTCTCTAAATTTTCTTTGAGGAGGGAAATTTATTTTGTAGAGGTGTTGAAACAAAAGGTTAGTGAATTTGGGTGGAGCATCTCGAAATTGCAAGAGATGGCTGAAATTAGTGACGTTCCTGCTCTCTTGGGTACTAAAGCTGAAATCCATACCTCTAGTTTGTGGGTAAGATTATTCGATGATGGTTCTGAAATTGGCAAGTTTAGGTTTGCACGAAATGGGGAGTCAAAAGTAATTATTGTTGTTGAAAGAAGGCTATGCAAAGGCCAAAACCTTTACATACTCTTCTTTATCTTGGTTTATGGAGGTTGACAGTACAAGACATCCTCCACGCCATTGGTAGAGGATGAATAAGGCTACCGTCCAGCTAATACGATGTTAAAGAAGCGTTGAATGGGAGGAAACCCATTAATGGTTTCTGTTTTTTTTTCTTTCTTTTTATTTTTGTTTTACTTTGCTCAGATCTTATACTTTCTTTTTAGTTCAATCTCTTTGTATGTAGGATGAATTTGATCATAGCTAAATCTGATTGGAAGGAACACCGCAAAAGATTTATGTGGGACATCATTCAAGGCAGTATATTCTCTCTTTTACTTTTTCATTTTTACTTGTTTACAACACATTGGGGACAATGTGTTACTTAAGTGTGGGGGAGAGATGCTATCTTTTATTGAATCTTGCGATTAAGTGAATTGAGTTGTGGTGATAGTTTGATTTGAAATTAACTCTCTCTAGTGATAAATTGGTTTAATTTTGCTATGACAATGACTTGTTGAAGTGTGGCTTGATTGAATTGATCATGTGTTAAGGATTGGATGTGGTGGTCATGATTTGCATGCCTGAAATTTGAATCTTTAGTTACACTTTTTGAGCTTATTTTATTCCACTGTTACATTTGTTCTAGTTTAGTAGAATTACTTAATATCTTAGGTTGCTTGACTGTTTTTCTTAAAAAAAATAATAAAAAAGAAAAAAAAAGATTGTGTAAAGGAGCTTTGAAAATGTTTACATATTCCATTGTTCTTGATTCTTTTAAACAAAAGGGGTTGAGATTATAAATAGTGCTAGTAGCCATTTAAATGTGTGATTCCAGTTGAGTAACCAGAGGCCGGCACCACAAGTGTTTGCATTCGCTTAAAAAGGTTAGGATGACAATTCAAACAAGTTGGGCTCCTTAGTTAATTGAAAGGAAAACATGAAAATGAAATGTATGATCAAATTATTAAAGTGAATGAAAAGTCAAGGGAATAGTCAGGTGCCTAAGAGAAAAATCCTTATCATTCTACTCTACTTAAACTTTTGTCTCTGTGGAATTGTTTACTCAAACTTGTTACTTTAGAATTTAGGTTTCAGGCTTTTGAATTTTATTTTAGAGATTTTTTGATTTGGCTACCATGTTTGAGAATTGACACTTGATTGAGGATGTCCAGCCTTACTGATTTCAGGTTGTTGTCAATCTTTTTGAATTTCTTTGACTAGAGAGGTCAAGTTTTATTTCTTACTGTTGTTATGATTTAATTTGCTTGAGGACAAGCAAATACTCAAGTGTGGAGGAATTTGATAAGTGCTTAATTAACTACATTTTACCCTTTATTTTTAATGTATTTTATCTTTAAATTGAGATTGATTTATTTGTTTAAGTGTTTTTCCAGCATTTTTTTTTTATATTTTAGGTGTCATGGAACAATCTTTCAAGAAACTACGAAGCGAAAACGAAAGAAAAACGGGGACAGAATTAAGGACACAGTAGCCTACATGCCCAAGGATAAGCCCTTATCCCTGGGCGTGTACCTACCCCTATACAGGCTAAATTCTAGAAAAAGGCAGCAGGCTACACGCCCAGGAATAAGGGCTTATTCCTGGGCGTGTAGACGAATAAAAACACCTTTAAAAGGTGTTTTTAAGATTGAAGATGGAGCTTTTGGGAAGCCCTAGCTGTGTTAGGTTCCCTTGGTTCGTAAATAATTTAGAAACTTTATTTTCGAGAGATTGAAAGTGTAAATCAAGATTAAAATCTATTTTTGTATAGATTTAAAGTAGGAAATCAAGGATTGAATGGAGGATTTCTGCAACATCATCTATGGATGGTTTGAGATTCTTTATTTCTTCTTTCTTTTATTTATTATATTTGAATTCTATTATGAACTAATTATTTTCTATCTAGATATTGATGAACCCTAGTTCTTGATTGTATGGATTGAATAATTTAATATTTGATTAATTCATCTTTGATTGTCTTATTTCTATGATATATTTTATTATTCTAATTAACAATTGCTAGCTTGTTGATTATATATTTTTTCCATATTAAATGAGTAGAGATACCTTAATACGGATTGATCACTCATAGGGATTGAGAGTTGCTTGGGGCACTAGAGATAGGCCTACAAAACTCTTTGGTTTATTGTTCCTTGTTAATGCATGAACTATTTGATTGTGTTTGAGAAGAGATTCCTTGCACTTTACCTATGGATTAGGGATTAAATCGCTCGAGAGAGATTTTAATCTAAATTAGTGGAATGTCAATTCAATGCATTGTTTGATTAATTAATTCCATTGTTCATGACATTTATAAAAGGCTAGGGGGATTCATATCCAAATAGCTTTATTCTTGTTTATATCTATCAATCTTCTCACATTTTAGTTTAATTTTAGTTTAAGTTTTAATTATCCTTGATTGATTATTCATTAGAAAATAGTTAAAATTTGCTCTAGTACTTATAAACATTCCTCGTGGGAAACGAAACTCACCCATCACTTTATTACTTGATAACGACCTATACACTTGCAGTTTGTTAGTGTGCGTTTTGGCATATCAAGTTTTTGGCGCCGTTGCCGAGGAATATTTTATAATATTAGCAATATTAATAGAGATTATTGATCTAGTTTTTATTTTCATATTTGTTTTTGTTTTGATTTATTTGTTTTATTTTTGTTATTTGTTTTATTTGTTTGTTCTATTTTGCATTTTTTATTTTGTTTTGTTTCAAGTTTTTGTAATTTAAAAAAAAAAATCTCCATGGCTGATCGAAACTATTAGAGTTGGAACTCTTACCCAAATCCAGATTGGGGATACAAGAGAGATCAGTACCACGATGCATGGGAAACACCACAAGAGAAGTCATCCCTTGAGCTTGCATTAGAAAGATTCACTGAATCTACGGAGAATTGGGTTGAGAAAATGGACAAAAGAAATGGTGCATCAGAAGCTGGTTTTCAAACTCAATTTAAAGTGCACACTATATTAGAGGATGATGAGCATGCACAAGAGGAGCGTAGATTGGAAGAGATGTTTGTCACATTAGTGAAAGCTAAAGATAAAAAATTTCAGAGCATAGAGACAGGTTTGGAATACCAACAGACCTCTCTTAACAATCTAGAAAATTTCGTTGGGCGAATTTTGAAATCACTAAGTGTAAGACCTAAAGGAAATTTGCCCAGCTATACCAAAGTCATTCCGGATGAGTGACAAAAGACCACTACCATCAATTGGATGTGGGATGATGACAATGAGGAAGACGAGAATGGTGAGGCAAATTTGGGAATGTTTCACAAAGAATTTGACGAAGATGGTTGGTTAAGTGTGCAATCCCAAATTGAGCCATGTTATGACATGGTTGGAGTGAATTCAAATGTTGAAGAATTACTTTCTGATGACAGCGAGTTGTGTGAGAGCTTGGAGGGGGAAACTATGGATTTCATGAATAATGAAAACTGCATCATCCCTATCATTTCATCCCTCTCACCTTTTGAAGAGAATAGAAATAAACCACTCACAACCCCAATACCCACCCTTCATATACCCCAAATTCCATCAAATGAACACCCAGCCACAAATGATCTTACACCTTTGCCACCTTTCTCTAAGTGCGTATTTGTTGGAGAATCAAATATATGGCTAGTACTTGTAGTCTCTAAATTTTCTTTGAGGAGGAAAATTTATTTTGTAGAGGTGTTGAAGCAAAAGGTTAGTGAATTTG
>CATKHJ010521757.1:0-16429 GCA_949750685.1 Vernicia montana
ATGGGTCAGGAATGGGTATCCACCCATTAACCTCATACCAATTCCTGAAATCTATGGGTTTTACATAAATGAATCACTTAAACCAAACCCACTTATAATATAGCCCGTCAATATAATTGTTATATTAAATATGTAAGCCCACATAATAAAGATTAAAACCTAACATCCTCTTGTAAAATCCTTCGAAAATTAACAAAAAAAATGGTTAATCCTTAATATTTTTGTGTTAAAAAAAAATGGTGCCCTTTAAAAAATCCTATGATAATTTATAAAAAGTGATTAGTTATTCATATTGTTGTGCAAATGGCACAATTTTACAAAAAAAATGGTGTCCTTTTACAAAATCTATTGAAAACTCATAAAAAATGGTTAGTAATTTATATTGTATAAATGATATGAGTTTACATAAAATTACGCCTTTTTACAAAATCCTCCTAAAGCTTACAATAAATAAATAAAGCTGATTTTTACAAAATTATACGCATTTACAAAAAAAACCTTTTACAAATTTTTTTTGAAAACTTACAAAATAAGGATGGGTGTTGCAAAATTCTTCAAGAATTTACAAGAAAGTGAATACATTTGAGTAAAAATTTGTAAGTGATAGCCATTTATAAAAAATAATATTTTTTTACAAAACTTTCTATAGACTTACAAAATAAAAGCGATTTTACTCATTATTTTGTAATTTGAAGGCTTTTATAAAAAATAACTTTATTTAAAACAAATTTCCATAAACTTACAAAATAAATGTGATTTTATATATTATTTTGTAATTTGAAGACTTTTACAAAAAAAAAATATTTTTTTACAAATTTCTCCATAAACTAACAAAATAAATGTGGTTTTACACTTTATTTTGTAAATTGAAGGCTTTCATAAAAAATAACTTTATTTTACAAAATTCTCTATAAACTTACAAAATAAAAGGTGATTTTACACTTTATTTTATAACTTGAAACCTTTTACAAAAAATGATTTTATTTTATAAAATTCTCCATAAATTTATAAAATAAAAGTGGTTTTACACTTTATTTTGCAACTTGAAGATTTTTATAAAAAATGATCTTACTTTACAAAATTCGCCATAAACTTACAAAATAAATGTGATTTTACATATTATTTTGTAACTTGAAAACTTTTACAAAAAATGACTTTTTTTACGAAATTCTCCATAAACTTACAAAATAAATATGATTTTACATATTATTTTGTAACTTAAAAGTTTTTACAAAAAATGACTTTTTTTTTATAAAATTATCCATAAACTTACAAAATAAATGTGGTTTTACACTTTATTCTGTAACTTGAAGACTTTTACAAAAAATAACCTTATTTTACAAAAATTTTCATAAATTTACAAAATAAATGTGATTTTACACATTATTTTGTAACTTGAAAATTTTTACAAAAAATGACTTTTTTTACAAAATTATCTATAAATTACAATATAAAGGTAGTTTTACACTTTATTTTGTAACTTTAAAGCTTTTATAACAAATGATCTTATTTTACAAAATTCTCCATAAACTCATGAAATAAAGGTAATTTTATACATTATTTTATAACTGAAGGATTTTACAAAAATGACATTTTTTTTACAAAATTCTCCATAAACTTTATTTTGT
Organism: Vernicia montana; assembly: GCA_949750685.1. Taxonomy (NCBI): domain Eukaryota; kingdom Viridiplantae; phylum Streptophyta; class Magnoliopsida; order Malpighiales; family Euphorbiaceae; genus Vernicia; species Vernicia montana. Next base: position 1,629 of record CATKHJ010521757.1, read on the forward strand.
AATCTAATAGATTATTTTATAAAAATGATACACTTACAATTTATTTTTTTTTTCTTAACAAAATCCTCTAAAAACTTAAAAAAATTATATTTTGTATATTATTTTGTAAAATTATAGAATTGTATAATAAATAACTTTATTTTATAAGTTTGCATAAATTTAATTTCACTATTGCATATAAATTATTTAAGTACCATAAATTATGTATAGTCAAGTCATGACAAAATACTTAATCAAAATTTCATTTTTTTTACTGAATATTGAAATTGCTATATATATGATTTTTTTTTGGTTTATTAATAATATATCTTTATTGAAAGTCTATTTGTTGAAAAAATAATTTGTAAGTCCACAAATTTTTTTTTAAAAGACTTAAGAATAAGAAGATAATTTTTTAATATATCAATTTACAATTCATTATTAAAAATTAATCTATTAAAAGGTAATTCAAAATTTCTAAAGTGATAGTGACAGATATCTACTCTCGCCTTATCTTCAACTGCTAAAAATCTTTGTAAATTTTGCTTGAAAACGATAAGTAACGCACATTACTTTTCAGTGACGTTTGTTACTTTGCTATGTAACATTGATGACTTCCAGGTAACATTCGTGAATTTTTTCTCCTCGAAGGGTAACGTTCGTTACAAATTGGTAACGAGCATTCCTTCAGCTTGACTGCTTTGGTGAGTAACGCCAGTGAATTATTTAAACCGTTAGTGAAGTGCAACGGTAACGAGCGTGAAGATTTAGTAACGAGTGTGAATTTGCTCTCTGAATCAAATCCTAGAAATTTAATTAAAATTAATGTTCGTTAAGATCCAGAAACAGGTGTTACCACCTGTATATCTTCAAAAAATTGCTTGACAGCAAATGTTAAGAATGCTAAGTGTGTTAAACAATAAAATAAAGTTTTGACATAATCAAAACACACATGGAGACAACATTTCTTTTAAAGGAAGAAAAAGAAATCCTAATAGTAATACATGAAAATCATAATTAAGAATAAATGATAGTTAATTGGGGATCATATTGCTTTCCTTCTAAAAATCATTCTCTTCTTTAGTATAAAATTACTCTAATTAGAAGAATCATACCTCATAAGCGCATATGTTGTCAAGATCTTCAAGGCAATTCAAAATCTTTGCATGGTCATTAGAAAGTTGTTGTCTCAGTGCCTTGAGTTAGTCATCCACATCTTAATTTGTAGCAACTTTAGGTTGACCCTTGCAAACTTAGAATTGAAGTATCAAACTATCCATACAAATAAAATATCTCAGCATTCCCATAAATAAAATATGCAATCACATCTCTAAAACCTGCAATTTTTACTAATGCAATTTCCAACACATAGGCACATGTATATGCATGTATATGTAATGTAGGAATACCTTGGGGGCTTGGACCATGAAGCTTCAATCTTAGATTTTAAATCTAAACTATAAAGTTATGCTTTGTCATAAAATCTGCACGTTTCTCTCGCAGAGGGAATGTGGACATCCATTTCTCTTCTATCTTCAATATTATAAATCTGCTGTAAAGCACGACAAGATATGGTTGCAATAATCGAAACCCCATGATCAATGCAAGGTAATCAAAAGCTAAAATCAAAGATACCAGAGAATCCAATATACTCTCAAGTTCGAGTAAATTTCACCCGTCGTCCTCAACCTTTTAACTAATGCACTTTATGGTCCTCAACCTTTAAAATTGCACAAAAAAATGCTTAGACTTTCGATTAATGTCACATAAATATAATTTTTGCTAACTTCCATTTGTAATGCTAATGGACTGTTGAGTTGGCATTACACAAGCATTTTTTATTGGTGAAAATCCACGTCAGCCCTTCCCAATCACCTTAAACATATATCTGCGTGTGAGAGAAACTTATTGCTTCCAATTTGGTTTTTTCTCTATACATATACTTCTGAAAAGAAAAAATAAACACTTTTAACTTTCAAGAAATAACTAAGATCGCAAGAACCCTGACCTTTTCCTGTTATCATTTACTTTGAGTGTTGACCTTTTCCTATTATCATTTACTTTGAGCTTTGAAGACCTCACAAATATGGCTGCAAGTGATGCTGATATTGTTGCCGCTTACATTGAAGCGTTTGGAACCCCAAGATGCGAGTGTGGTGATCCAACTCCTCTGCGAACCTTATGGATAGAGGTGAATCTAGGAAGGTGATTTTTTGGTTGTCCACATTATGGGGTCAGTTATAATTTTCCCTAATGTTGGTTGCACGTTTTGGGTTCAACGCAATTTTTCATATTTTGGTAAAATTAGAGTTATAAATTTGGGGTTTTTTGCAAAGTCCTCGTGGGAAATGCAAGTACTTTGTGTGGGTAGATCTAGATTTTCTAGAACGAGCATAGAGTGTTATCAATGCCTTGCTTAGGAAAACTGAACAATTGGAGAAGGAGAAGAAAGTGTTAGAGAACACTCAGACATTGATGAAGATTGGGAAGCTTTTTGTTTGGGGAGTTGGTTTTGCGTTTGTGGGGATACCAATTATTTTTTGTTTGCTTGCAATGAAGAAAGATTGACTTGTAATGAATCGCCAATGTAGGCTGAATGAATGTGTAGGTTTTAGGTTTTTGCTATTTGTTTTCATGTAATGTAGGTAAAGGGTGCGGCCCTGTGATCTGTGCTCATTGTATTCCTACATTATGTAATGGTTAATTTTTTGTCTTTGGTAATGAAATGAATTAAAATTTTAGCTATTTACTGTCTCATTTAGAATGTTATGAATGGTGATTGAAATTATTTATGAAAGGCTGCATATCATAACCAACAAATACTGAAAATTCAAATGCTTTTAAATTCTATAATTGAAGCACAAGAGTTATAATTTAGCAAAGACATTTCACAATTGAAAGAAGTAAACTGCATTGAAGAACAAATATCAAACTAGACATTAAGCATGTTTGATTAACTTGTAAATGATTACATTGTTGAAACTAAATACCATTCTCCCTATAAGTTTCAAGAGTAATCACAAAACAATTGTTTAAAAGTTAACATTAAGCCATTACAAACTCCAAGCTGAATAAGTAGTTATATAACCACATCCAATAAGTATATTTAGTTTCAGAAAAGATAAAATAACAACTGCAGCATAAATTCCTTGATGATGTTTAATAGTCCATGCATTTCACCAAAAACAATATAATTTTATAAGAATAACAGTATATATTGTACCTACAATTTATTATAAGGAGAAATTATATTGCTATAAATTATGCATACCTTTTGTCTATCAGACATAAAGGCCCAGTGATGTGAATTGTAAATCTCCAAATCCTTATGCAAATGAGTTAATAATCATCTCCAATTTTCTTTATTCTCCTGTCTAACCACTACATAAGCAATGGGGTAGATACAATCATTGGAGTCTATCCCAACAGCTGCTAGTAGTTGGCATCCATATCTACCCTTGAGCCAGCACCCATCTAAACAAACAATGGGTCTGCATCCTGCTTTGAAGCCCTCCCTTAGTGTTGCTTAACATATGTATATCCTTTTAAATTCTCCTTTCTCTTCAAAGAACTCAACAGTAGTGCTAGGATTTGACTTTATCAACTCAAACTTGTAGTCATGTAATATAGTATATTGCTCTGCCTCATCCCCATTTATTATCTATAATGCTATATTCCTTGCCCTCCATGCTTTCATTCTACCAATAGTGAACTTGTAATCTGATTTCACCCTAGCAATTAAGGCTGTCAATAACCAATTAGGATTTTCCCTAATCTCATCCATGTAATGATTAGCTAACTATCTTGTTGTCAAATGAAAATTACTATAAACCTTCCCATATGTATGCTTGAAGTTTGCAACTGAAATGATAAAGGTGAGGTCATTTTCCTTTTTCTTAAATTGTTTAGCAGCATAAATCCTCCAATTGCAATTCTTTCCCTTACAAATTGCATCCACCCTTATCTTATCATTCTTCGTAAACCATATTTGATGTCTGTTTACAATGCCCCAATTTCTGATTGCCTCCTTCACTTCTTCTCTGTCTTTAAAAATCATCCCCACTGAAAAATTTGGATCAATCATATCTCTCTCCCTATCAAACTCCTCAAATCTTTGTGCAACTTCATCATCAGAGTCAGATTTAGTATGCAGCTCATCACTGGGTGCATAATCTGATTCTTCTTCTGTGTCATCAGTCCCAATTACATCAGAAATTGGATGTTGCACTACATCAACACTACCTATAGGTCTTCCTTTTGGTCTTCGAGCTTGAATAGTGGCAATGTTCTCTCTCCCATTATTGCTGTTCTCATTTAAAACGTTAGAAAGATCATCATCCATATCAGCAAGATCGTAGTCAGGATCAATAAAGTCATCATCATCTTCATGATTCGCATTGATAGTTGTTGTTGCTGACTTGGTTACATTTCCTTCTCTGGTTGTTGTTTGAGTGGCAATATCACTTTGAATTGAACTTGGTGTTTCTTTAATTTCATTAACACTAGCTGCTTCTTTATCAAGTGCAACATGTATATAATCAGCTACTTCTTCATCAAGGAACCAAGATGGATCAATATCATGATCATTTGTGATTGAACTTGGTTGCTGGGTAACATTTGCAGTAGGATCTATATGCTGGGTAAGTGTTGGTGTTTGATGATGTACTTGTGGTGCTGTCAAATTGTTGGTATTTGTTAAGCTGGTGGAAATTTGTTGTTTTCTCATGACAACCAACTTCTTTCTACCATGTTTTGCACAATTTGCAATTGCCACACCTTTCTTATGTTTGGCATAGTTGGCTTCATCAGTTGATCGCTTGTCAGTAACATTCTCCACAAATAGGTCCACAGTACCCACATCAAAAGCACTAAGAGTCATATCATGTAAATGAGAATCTGCTGCAAGCTTTTTTTAATCCTTCACTGAAGTTAATACCAGGCTACCACCACCAATACTTCAAATTTCCCCTCACTCTAAGCTCAGTCAGAACATTATCAATAGTAGACAGACTTAGCATATTAGGATGGCAGTCCCATAAGTAATGTACTTCACCATCAACATATCCCCATTCAGCAAGATGCCCATTATAGTGAATGATAGTGCAAAAATGACCATTAGAACCTGATTTGCAAATCAGATGACAAAACATGAGTTAACAAATATGATCCAAAGTTATGCTCATATATACATGATGTGAAAAAATTGAGTTTCACTATCAAATTTTAACATGAATTATGATTTCAATAACACATAAACCATAACACTTTGCTATTATTTTTCCATTGCTTATGTTTAACTTTAGTAAATGCCAATTTAGTAAGGATTAATAGTATAGTTATTTCAAATCCATATTTACAGATTCCTAATTCGAAATCCTAATTTACTAACCCATAATTAATAAACCTAAATTATAAATACCTACTTAGAAATCCCTAATTACATATCCCTACACCTAAATCCCTAATTACAAATTCCTAATTTCAATTCCCTATTTAACAAATCCTTAAATATAAATCATCAATCCCAACGGTAGACCCTAAATTTTTTATTATTAAAGTAACTCTAATGCTCCAAAGTTCTCAGCATTATTAAAGTAACTTTTTCTTAAATTGTTTAGTAGTATAAATCCTCCAATTGTAATTCTTTCCTTTACAAATCAATTTTCAAAGTAATATGACTAAGAAATATGATTCATACCTAGATTATGCCTTGGGTCCATCAAGGAAACACCACTGGTCCACCAATACCAACACTATCTGTCAAAGTAAGCCAACTCAACTAGAATATGTTTTATTTGTACTTTTCCCTTAAGTAACTTTTGTTAGCTTCCAACATGCAACTGTGCGGCAAATGTTCTCTCCCAAAATCTCCCCCTCCCCACACAGCTTTATGGCAGAAGGATATTAACTCTCACGCGTAGATATATGTTTAAGGTGATTGGGAAGGGCTGATGTGGATTTTCACCAATAAAAAATGCTTGTGTAATGCCAACTCAGTAGTCCGTTAGTATTACAAACGGAAGTTAGCGAAAATTATATTTATGTGACATTAATTGAAAGTCTAAGCATTTTTTTTGTGCAATTTTGAAGGTTGAGGACCATAAAGTGCATTAGTTAAAAGGTTGAGGATGACATGTGAAATTTACTCTTCAAGTTTTGATATTTGACCCTCACAATCTGTTAAAAGTAATCCCACATTGATTGGGAATGAATAATATAAATGGTTAATATATGGTGAGAGCCTATTACCTAATTGGCTAGTTCTAGTCATTTAGATTATAATAGTGTCCAATATACCAATATGTGTTGTGTTTGTTTGTGTTCTTAGCACTCTCCTATATTTGTCTTCCTCCTCATTCATAAAAAATTAATATGGTATCAGAGCAAGTTTGGACCGGTTTCTTGATTTCTCTGTTTCCTGTCTAGATGTCCAATCTCAGCGGCCCGGTCTGGTGTTGCCACTGCGTTTCAGGGGAAGTGTTTGAATTTCTTTCCTGGTTTCCTGAACTGGATATCCAGTCCCAGCGGGCCTAGTTTCTAGTTCAAGTGACAATTTGATGTCCATTACCAATTGTCACTTGAGGGGGAGTGTTAAGAGTAATTCCACATTTATTGAGAATGAATAATATAAATGGTTAATATATGGTGAGAGCCTATTACCTAATTGGCTAGTTTTAGTCATTTAGATTATAATAGTGTTCAACATATCAATATGTATTGTGTTTGTTTGTATTCTTAGCACTCTCCTTTATTTATTTTCCTCCTCATTCATTAAAATTAATACAATCCATAGCAGAAGAGACACCTAGCAAGCAATCATTGACATAATAGGGGTAACTTCAGACACCACAGATACAGAGGAATATCGATATCTTAAAGACAATTTATAAGAAGATGAAGCAAGTTTGCAAATAAGGATAAGCTGCCAATAATTATTCATAAAAAGCTTTCTCTTCATGTACATGTTTCCATTGATCATTCAGAAAATAAGTTAAGTTGTTCAAGCAATCCCAACGGCATATATTTGTAACAATTAAGAAAAAATTAATAGGAATCAGTCAATCAGGGCTCTGAAAACACTTTTAACTAAAACATGCCAAGAATATATCTTATTTTTAAACATCTCAATTAGATAGTAATTTTCTAGTATAAAGATAATTTCTTTCAAGGAATGTGGACTGGCTATGTAATACATAGCATATCTCTTCCATCAATTTTCTTCTGTTGCTAATAAACCTTTTTTAATAGTGATATTGTCTTGTTATTCAGAAGATGATCTTGTCATTTTATTCAAAAGATTATTGAAACCGTAAAGTTCTTATAGAGTTGAATAAATTTATGTCATTTAGTATAGGTCATTTATGTTTCACTACCTAAGAAAATCTTGGAAAAAGCCATTAATTTTGAAATTATATTGGCATGTTCTGTGACAGCCCAGCATAGGTGTTTTTGTATAGTGGGCTTGTCCCACATCGGTAAGGAATAAGGAATTGAAGTGGTTTATACTGGAGGAGAGACAGTGACACCCGAGCACAGGTGCTTAAGTGTAGTGGGCAGGTCCCACATCGTAATGAATTAGAAATTAAAGTGGTTTATATAATTCATCTAATTACTATTTAAATAATAGTAATTAGTTGTTTGGAGATAGTGGTAATAATGATATTTTTACTTAGAGAAAAGGTAATGAACAAAATTTTAAAAAATATTTTAAACTTATTTTTTAATTTTTTTTAAATAATAAAAATAATGAAAATAAATTTTTGATGAAAATTTTATAAAATAGTCAAAGTAAATACAATCTTATTTTTTGTTTTCATTTGAATTTTTTAAAAAAAAATTAAAATAATCTTCTCCAAATAAGTAGACGTAAAGTACTTTTCTTTTTAATTACAAAATGGTACAACAGAAAATTGATTGTCTATTAGTGGTAAAGGGAAAAAAATTGATGAAATTCAAATCTAAAAGGGAACTTACCTTTAGATAGTTAATTGTAGAGATTTATCTGTGAACAAAGATGAAAAAATAATGGAGGCTAGGGTTTCTTATTAATTAAAAAAGTAAGAATATAAAAATATAGATGAAACTTATATAGGCTTACAATAAATAAGAAAAAGACTATTTTACTCTTAATAACAATAATCATTATTATTTAACATCCATCCTCAAACTCATGATGCTACAGCAGCAAATATCAAAAGTTTTGTTGCGAAAAATCTGCAAGTGTACAGATCGTGGGCAAGTAATAGTGTGTGAGTAGAGTGTCGATTCCACAGGAAAGGTATTGTCAAGTACTAAAATTATAATTACTCTATTATTTAGAATATCAATTTAATTGAGATTTAAGAATAAAATAAAATAAGTATTAAGAGATAAATTCAATATATGAAAAAGAATTAGGATTTAGATTTCATCAATTGATTACCTATGATATCTCTATATTCTTTAGATTGGATTATTCTTATTGAAATTAATGATTAGATTTTCCTAAATTATATGATGTTCTCTCTCAAGACACAATACAAGTATTTATATTAACCTTATGTCTACTCTCGTGATCACAAGCAATTAATACAAATCCATTAAGTTTTATGAAAATCTTTTAATTAATTACAAAGGAGTGTTCTTATCTCTAAGCAACACATACCCTAAGTCAATTATCTTAATGAACTAATATTGTGTTTTCACTCTCACTACTTCACACAATATCTTAATTCATGCAATTAATGGCCAATTAATTTCAAGCATTAAATCTTAAGATAAAAGATTAATTCCAACGATCAAATCCAATCATTAAATATAAATAATTATAGGCAAATCAAAGATTACATCTAAAATCTAGAAAGATAAATTTAGCTACTCATAATTAAGAAGGAAGAAACAATTAAATTAACAATCAATATAGTAGAAAATATAATAACAACTTATTATTAAATTGAAGAATAAAAGTTTAGAAGAACTCTTTTTGGGTATAGCCTTTGGCGTACACGAGCTCCAAAACTTCTCTTCTTCATCAAAATGAAAATAAAAAGAAATGAAACTAAGAAAATATAAATCTCTTTATCTATTTGTTTATTTGAATGAATGATTGAATGATGATTTGAATGAGGGGTGGTAATACTTATTTATAGGAAATTTCCATCTTCTTTTTCCACCATCTTGCATCTTGCTTGCATCATTAATATTATGACATTATCGCCTGTATCATTAATATCATGACATCATCGTCTGCATCATTAATGTCATTTTGATCTACAAAACAAAATAAAATAAAATAAATACTAAAAATATTTTATAATTTATTTATAAATTGTTAGAATTATTTATTTCTAAAAAATAAGTAATAATATTATTAAATTTTCAAGAACTGAACCAAAATTTGAGTTTAAAAAGGTAAAATAACTTTAGGAAAATAGAGTTATCAAGTTTGCCCGATTGAAAATGAAAACACGAAGTCGAGTGAGACTTAGTAAACAAGTCAACAAGTTGCACATTAGAGAAGACAAAAGGTAACAACCGAGTACTAAGCTGATAATGATGACAAACGACATAACAATCAATTTCAATATGTTTGGTTCGCTCATAGAAGGCAGACTTGCGCACAATCTGAATAGCACTCTTACTGTCACAATACAAAGGAGTAGGACGAGAAAAAAAAAACACTCATATCTGTAAGCAACCAATGCAACCAAACTATCTCACAAGTAGTGGTATCCATTGCACGATGCTCAACCTCTTTGGAAGATCTAGAGACAACATTTTGCTTCTTGCTTTTCCAAGAAATGAGAGAATCACCTAGAAAAATATAAAAGCCAGTAGTGGGCTTACGATCCGTAGAATCACTAGCCCAATCAACATCAGAATAACCCCATAGCTCCAAAGATGAAGTAGAGGAAAGTAAAAGACTCTAAAACTGGGTACCCTGAAGATATCTCCAAATATGAAGAACAACAGCCCAATAAACCGTAGTAGGTGAACTAACAAACTGGTTAACAATATGCACATGATAAGCAATATTAGGGTGAGTGATAGTAAAATAAACCAAAATACCAACAACAATACGATATAAACTAGTATCAGGTAAAGAAGAACCATCAGAAGCAGAAAATCTAACATTGAGCTCAATGGGTGTATCAACAGTCATGTTATCAATTAGGCGAGCATGCTCAATAATATCAGATATATACTTAGACTGGGAGAGAAGATAACCTTTTGGAGAAGAAGCAACTTCAATACCTAAAAAATAATGTAATGGACCCAAATCTTTCATTGCAAAACAACGAGCTAACTCTATATTCAGATCTACAATCCCATCAACATCATCACCAATAATAATGATGTCATCAACATATAAAGAGAGCAAAATATGATCAGCAAAAATAGATTTGACAAATAAAGTTGAATCATGATGGCTAGAATGGAAACCAAGTGAAGTAATCACAGTAGAGAACTTCTCATACCAGGCTCTCGGGGTTTGTTTAAGACTATAAAGTGATTTTCTGAGTCTACAAAACTTGCCAGGTTGATAAGGAACACCAGAAGGAGGAACCATATAAACTTCTTCTTGAAGATCCCCATTCAGGAAGGCATTTTTGACATCCAGTTGAGAGATGTCCTAATGACGAATAGAAGCAACTATAATGAGAGTGCGAACAATATTCATTTTTGTAACAGGATCGAAGGTCTCCTCATAATCCATATCATACTCCTGTGAGTAACCCTTAGCAACTAAGCGAGAGTTGTACCTCTCAACAAATCCATCAGACTTGGTTTTAATTTTATAAACCCAACGAAAACCAATTGCACGTTTGCCTGGAGGTAGAGGTGCTAAATTCCAAGTATATGTCTGATGTAAAACCATAAGTTCCTAAGCCATAGCATGTTGCCAAAGGGGATCAATAACTGCCACTTTATAGGACAAAGGCTTAGAAGGGTTATGAATTGAAGTTAAGAAAAAGACAAAAGAACTAGAATAATAAGAATAAACAAAATCAGGGTGTTGAATAGACTTACGATTTCGTATAGGAAGGAGAGAAGGAGCATGAACCACATGCTCACAAGGTGGTTGGGCCACGGTGGGAGGAGAAGGAGCAGAAAGTGTATCAGGAGCTAAAGTACCTGTGTCTATTGAGCTATCAGTTGGAGCATTATTAGTTTCAATATTGAAAGGATCAATATGAACAAGATCAGACTTAGTCATATTATGAGAAGAAGCAGGAATGGTAAAGAATGGTATATGTTTAAGAAACTCAACATGACAAGAGACATACAATTTTTTACTAACTGGATCAAAACAACGATATCCTTTTTGACCTGTACCATAACTAAGAAAAACACAAATAGCAAATCGCGAGGATAATTTACTGCGTTTGACATAAGGTCGAAGGACAAAACAGGTAGAACCAAAATCACATAGGGAAGAGTAATCAAGAGTATAACCATATAACTTTTCATAAGGAGATAAGCCTGAATTATGTGAAATTGGAATTCTATTTATCAAATAAGCAGCAGTAAGAACTGCTTCTCCCCAAAATTCACTAGGAACACAAGATGACAATAAAAGAGATATAATAGTCTCAACAAGATGCCTATGTTTCCTTTTAGCAATACCATTTTATTGCGGAGTATTTATACAAGATGTTTGATGGATTGTCCCATCAGAGACAAGTAAATTTAAAAAGTCATGAGAAGTATACTCTCCACCCAAATCACATCTAAAACATTTGATAACAGATGAATGTTGAGTTTTGACAATAGCACGAAAAACATTAAATATATTTAGAAAATCAGAACGATGTTTCATTAGATAAACCCAACAATAACGAGTATAATCATCAATAAAAGAAATATAATATCGTGACCCGCCATTAGTTGTTGTAGGAGAGGGTTCCCATACATCAGAATGAATAAGATCAAAAGGAGCACGAGAATAGGAAAAACTCTTATTAAAAGGTAAGGCAGAAATTTTAGCCAATTTACAATAGCTACAATCTGAAATATCATGAGGTTTTAAATTTCCTAATGCTCCTATAGAGGCCAAAATTGTAAATGAGATGCAGAAACATGACCAACATTAAAATGCCACAAGTAAAAACCAAAAGAAGAACTACTAAAATGAAATGATGATAAATCGACACTAAAAGCTTACTTTGCAATAGTAAGTACTTTGAGCTGATCCAAAACATAGAGTCCATCTCTATCTCTCCTATGGACGATCCCAATTAGCTTTTGGGATTGCGGTTCTTGCACACAACAACCAGAAGAAGAAAAAACAACTAAATATCCAGAATCACATAACTGACCAACAGACGCAAGACTCAATGTAAGATTGGGAATGTGATATACATCAGGAAGAGACAAATAAGGTGTAGCAACTGAACCAACACCTACTAATGGTATAGGGGTGCCATCAGCAGTGAAAACTAAAATAAATGACTTAGGTGATAAGGAAATAAAGGATGACAACTCAGGAGACACATGGTAAGAAGCAGTAGAATCTAAAACCTTTATTAGAGGAGGCAGACATGGCATGGGGTTGTGTAGCAAGAAATTTTTGAAATTGCTCAATTATAACTGGATCCAAAGATGGCACAACCATTGGAGTGTGAGGAGGATACTGCGATCGTTGATGAGATGACTGTTGGGATTGCTGCTGCTTACCCTTATTCAATAGTTTAGAACACTATGCCTTCCAATTGACCTTTTTGCTTACAAAAACTACAGTCATCAGGTGCAACCATCTTGTGCTGTCTAGTCTGACTATAGACAGGAGGTCTTTATAGTATTGCAAAAACTGATGGAGCAGACACTAGAGAAAATTTTTCTTGCATGAGACTTAAGACGTATCTCCTCAGTCAACAATTCACTAACTACTGAATCAACAGAAGGTAGTGAACTGTGATGTAAAATTGATCCATGAAGTCCCTCAAAAGCATCACGAAGAGCCATTAGAAATTGAACCAAACATTATTCTTCTCTTCAGGCAAGGTAAGGAGAAAATGCCCGTAATTCTGTAGTGTCTGTTAGTGCCAACTGATCCCATAAATCTATCATAGCATAATAAAATTCCTGAATACTCATACTCTTTTATTAAAGAGCATGTATATCAGTCTCTAATTGATACTATTTTGTAAAATTAAATTGTGTAAATAGTCTTATTAGATGGTCCCAAACCTCCTTAGTTGTCTCACATTTTGCTAGTTGAGTGCCTATAGAACTTTTAACATAATTATTAATCCAAGTGATGATTTTTGAATTATTTGCTTCCCAAACATCCAACAACTCTGCAAAATTTTCAACTTTCTCATCACTAGGTCTAACACAAGTGCCTGAAATAAAGCCCCACATCTTTTTGCCTTTTAAATTTTTTTTTCATTACATAACTCCAATACAAATAATTCTTCCCATCTAATTGCACACTAATTAACTGAAGCGAATTGTCTCTAATGGCAGCCATGATGACAAAGAAATAGAAACAGACAAATATGTATTTAAGGAACAAGAAAAAAATACCAAGATATGAATCAAACCGAAGCCGAACGAAACAATATCAAAGCAGTAGAGACGAAGCAAAACGAAGCAATCGCAGCAACAAGCAATCGCGTTGTCCCCTGCACCCCCTAGCCAACTCACTGTGGAGTTGGATTTGCAAAAGCTTTGGGTGAGATTAATTAAGAATCAATTAGATTAAACAAAGTCATAGGGTAATGGATGCTCTAATACCATGTGAACAAAGATGAAAAAATAATGGAGGTTAGGGTTTCTTATTAATTAAAAAAGTAAGAATACAAGAATATAAACGAAAACTTATATAGGCTTATAATAAATAAGAAAAAGACAATTCTACCCTTAATAATAATTATTATTATTATTTAACATTGTCCATACAAAGATAAATGAAATTCAATTAGTCAAATGTAGGGTGGTGCCGAAACAACTCAGACTTTGAAGACAAAAATTGAGCTTTCATAAATAAAACAGTTAAAAAATACTTTCTTTTTATTATCTGATGAAGTCTGGAACCTTATCATGGTTTAAGGAATAAATATAAAAATCAGATAACTTAAATCATACAATAAGCAACAACTCCTCCAAAGCCTTGTCTTACTTGTTTGAATCCACCTAAAGCAGACACGAACACTCCTGAATTAAATTGCATGATGCTATGTGAGGCCTCGCCCGAGCTCCGGTTCGATTCGCTAGAGGGGAATCGAAATGCTCATTCGGGTTTTGTTTCACGATGGAACCCTCGGGTTCGAATTGGTTGATTTTGAAAAGGTGCATTAGAGAGTCGCCACCTTAATTTATTTTTATTTGGGAAAATATAAGGTAAAAACTCATGTGACTCCAATTATTACCCAATAGAAAAAGTGCACTAGTCCTCAATTACCAAAGAGGATTCGAGGACTAGATTTTTTGTTCATTTTAATTAGTTTGGCAAGTTTAATACAAAATGGCTTAAAATAAATTTCATGAACAATTATAAATATATGAACAATTAAATATGCATGAATTAAAGTAAAGCAAAACAATAGAAGAAATAATAAAAGCAATAGAAGAAATAAATAAAGAAAGCAATAAATTTACAACATAAACCAAATTAGGGGATACTCCCTCTAGCCCTTATGGGTTCTAGGAGAGTCACACATTCCCCAAATTAAATCAATAATGAAAGTGAAAAAATCAAGAAGCAAAAGAAAGCACAAAACCTAAACTATGTGAAGAAAGTGAAAGAGGAAGAAAATTCATTTTAATTGGATTTGATGCTTTAGACAAGCATGCCTACGTATCCCTTCGAATGGGAATCAAAATCCACGTAGTTCAAC
>CATKHJ010521787.1:0-13347 GCA_949750685.1 Vernicia montana
CTCAATTCCTTATATTTATTTTGTATAGATGATGATGATGTATACTTTTAGATGCTTCATGGTAAATTGTAGTGAATGGTATTCTTTTGGGCCTTTAAGACATTAAGTTTATTGTAAGATGATATTGTATTTGAATTATGAATGTCAATGATGAATATGGATTAGTAGGGTTGTCTGGTTCTGATCTTAAGAGATTGTATAAGATTGGATAATTTATTTGTAAGGTTCCTAAGGGTCTTTAGTGGTCTTAAGCCTACCCATGCCCTAGGATCGTAGCGGCTCAAAAGTCGAGTCATGACACAAACCCGGTAACTCTTCAAGGAACACATCCAAAAATTCACTAACAATAGGAATTTGCTCCATATCCTTCACTTCAACATCAAGATCTCTAACATTAATACCCTCAACAACCCTACCTTAGAAGTCTCCTTGCACTAATAGTAGAAATTAAGTTATAAGGAGCCTTATTTCTTTCCCCTTGGTACTCAGACTCCTCACCCGAAGGTGGTCTAAACACAATCTTCTTATTGGAACAATCAATAGTGGCATGTCTCTTAGCCAACCAATTCATACCTAAAATCACATCAAATTCTAACACAGGTAACTTTATCAAGTTTACCTCTAGCTCTCTACCAGCTATATTCACAATGTAAGAAGGAAACACATTATGCACTTCTATCTCTTCCTCTAAATGAGTAGAAACAATTAAAGGATTCTCAAGCAATTCACATGACATAGGAAGTTTCTTAGCAAAGCACAATGAAACAAAGGAATGAGTTGCTCCATAATCAAACAATACTTTTGCATCTATAGCTTGGATAAATAGAGTACCTGTGACAACTATGTTGAAGGTTGTGCCTCATACTGTGCTAAAGCAAACACCCTTACTCTGCCTCTACCCATATGGGCCTGTCCTGAAGCTTGCCCAGAAGTTTGTCTTATACCTCTACCAGCATCAATAACTCTACCACCAAATCCTCAACCTGCTAGTATCCCACTGTTACTAGCCCTCTCCATCTGGACTATTGATTGAGAAGCCTGGGGTTTAGCTGCTGATCCCTATGGACAATCCTTTATATAGTTCCTTGGTTGTCCACAACCAAAGCAAGTGCCCATTTCCACATAGCATTGTCCCTTATGTTACTTCCCACATGTAGGGCATAAAGGAGTGGAAGTCCTAGATGGAGTAGAATTAGCTGCACTGTAGCTCTCCTGATGGGTCAATCAAGTAGGATTATATCTTGATTGTGATCTTTCCTAATGGCTTCTTGAATTATTCGATAACTGTAGGATTACATCCATACTCTTCACCCTACCATCTCCCTTATTATGTCTTGAGGAAATATGAGCTCTAGCTTTCTTCTCCTGTTCCCTAGCTGCCTTGACTTCCATTTCCTGATTCTCTATTACCCTTGCCTTGTCCACCACTTTAGAATATGAGTCAAATTCATGGGCAGCTAGTACTCTAAACAATGGTGGTGCAAAACCCCTTCTGAACCTTTAAATCCTAGAAGCTTCATCTAGTACAAGTACTAAGCAAACTTGCTCAATCATTTGAATTTCTTATCATAATCCAAAATAGACATATCAGGAGTTTGCATCAATCTTTCAAACTCTATAGCTTTAGCTTCCTTCACACTTTCAGGAAAAAACTCATTGATGATCAGTTCCTTGACTCTTTCCCAACTAATCTTATCATTTTCTCTAAGTAACCCAATAATGCTTCTCTTGAACCACTCTTTAGCATCCTCTTTCATAAGATATCCGACAAATTTGATTTCCCTTTTATCAAGAACTCTCAATATTTGAACCCTATCTTCCATATCTTCAATGAAATCAATAAGGTCTACCTCACCCCTTTACTTAGGAGGCTTCAGCTTTAAGAACTTCTCATATGTAACCTCTTCCACTTGAGGTGTAACTGGTGGCTAAGAATGAGCCACTAGGGGAGGAGCAATAGGAGCAGTATGAGGGTTAGGCTACTATTTTTATTGTGTAACCAACTCAACCAACATCTCATAATTTTGTTGAAGTTGGTCTAATATTTGTGCCATTACAGCTGCATCAACTAGAGGTGCAGAGGGGAGGAACTGCGTTATCCCCCACTCTACTAACTGAACCCTTAACATCATATTGTGCAACCCTTATAGATCGGCCTTTACCACGACCACGACCACGTCTAGGAGACATCTCGATACTGATAAGTGGAAACATAAGAGACTTAGACTCATAATACAAAAACATTTGCAGATCTAGATTAAATGAAGACTTAATAATGACGAAATAGAATCCTATGCTCCGTAGTTTTCCTATTCAAGCATATTCCTAAACCATAGTACTTACAATATAATCTATAGCATCAAACCTATGCTCTGATACCACTTTGTCATACCCTAACTCCATTGGTGAGACGGTCTTAGGGTATAGGTAGGTATAATACCACCAACCACCCATAGAACCCAATAAACAATCAACCGGGGTCAACAATTATCAACCTTACAAATAGTCTAATCAATCATTCCATATCAATATCAATAAGTCCATGCAATTATAATGTTCATTATGGATCAAGGATCAAACTCATACTATCATCTATAATGAACAATGGCAAAATAATATATCAATAAGCAAGCCCAAAAGAATCATTATATCTAAGTTTATAACCCCCAAGAATATGCTACGGAGCAACTATAGAAAGAAACATCCATGAATATTGCAATACATATAATATATAAGTCCAAAACTATACATCATGATTAGCTTCTTGTGGAGAAGTGGTCAAGAAGCTCTATCTTCTACAATTCTATCATCCTCAACTCTAGCACCTAAAAAACATAATTGAAGAGGGATAAGCCATCAACTCAATGAGATTATAAAATATATCCATAACTGTAGGTTCTCAAAGATACCAATCAATTCAATTTCAATAGAACAATATCAATCAATCAATCAATAGTGGAATACAAATGTGCGGGACGAACCATCATCTCTATAAGCATCCATAATAATAAGGGCAGTAACTTCTCCCTTTTAATGCATGCTTGGCCGAGCATACACCTATAATACATGGTCCTCTCTAGGTAGGACACTGATACATTGGACTCTATCAGTTGAGTCACCGGTGCACACGGTCTAATGGATTATTCCCAATTAGTATAGGCATTCTATCACAATTTAGGTCAAGGTTCGGTAGGTTCAATATCAATAAATATTGACCCAAATGGCTATCATGTCAATCAATGGGTTTCAATAGTCAATATCAATATAACAATAACTAGCTAGTAAGGAACAATAGTAATATATATAACAATTAACAATGGAAGGATTACAATTTAGTCATTTGGCATTCAATGGTTCAATAAAGAATAACATTCATTCATGGTAGTTCACATACATAGATATATTTCATAACTCACCTCAATCGCAAATTACTCCAAACCAAACTCAAACACTTTATCTTGGATGGAATTCCTCAATAAGTTGGCCTACACAAGAATGGCCAAACAATAATCAATCTAGGGTTCACAATTATAACCTTAAGGTTGCATTCTCCAAATTAACGTAAGAATAATCCATTTCCATATCTCAATAGCATTTATATCACATATCCATTAAAGAATAACTTATATCCTTAAAGTTAAAAATCTAGGGTTTCTAACAATTTCTATCCATCAACTTATTACTTAAAATAAATGCCATTAATAGCTTCTATCTAACTCAATAATGATGCTACAACACTCTATTAACAAAGCCCATAAAAAATTGAAGGAGTAACAACTTACCTTAAAATGTCTCATTCACTCTCAATCCGAATCTTCAAGAATAATGAAGAAATTTCCCTTATATCTTGAGTATCCCTTATTATCTTTGTGTTAAAATGATTAATCTTGTCCTTAAAGGAGTATTAATAGAGTTTGGTAGGGTTTGGGGCTGTTAGGATCATAATAAATGAAGAGATAAGTCAAATTCCCATTTGAATTGACCTGCCCTCCTATTTATAAATCCCGATGATTAACGAGCATTACTCTTAAGTAACTACCGTTACCTCATCTGACCTAGAAATCTTTGAACCCGACCAAACTGAAGCTTCATGGTAGTTACCAATTTAGTAACTGGCGTTACCATCTGTGTCACTAGTGTTACCACTATTAAACTCTAAAATTTATTGTTCACGCAGAAGCAAAATTTACGGTAGTGACAATTCTGTAACGGTAGTGAACAACTTTGATAACAGGCATTACCTCAATAGTAATGGGCATTACCATATGATACATGCCAAAACCTCATTTGTTCTTATTTCCAACTTACCAAACTCACTCCAAATGCTTCCAAACAATCTCAAATCATCACATACAGCTGTAAATTCATTCTATAAGTATCATTCCATCACAATCAATGTATCCACAACTCAATATCAATATCAATAACTTAGAACAATCAATACATTGATCAAATTCACAAAGGAACATACAATATACAATTCATAACTTAGCTCAACCATCCATAAACAAAGTATATACATCAATCAAAAGTTTTGGGTGTTACAATACCAGAAAGGTGAGCTGAGGAGCTTGGTGCTAGAGAGGTGAGATGAGGAGCTTAGTGCTAAAGATAGTTGGCTTCCTAAGTAGAGAAGGTGAGCTTAGGAGCTCGATATGGATGCAGTTAGATGCTTGAAAAGAGAGGAGATTTGAGAAGTTTGATATTAGGGTAGCTGAGCGCTTGAATAGAGGGATGAGCTGAGGAGCTCGATATGGAGGTAGCTAGATACCTGAATATATATAGAGGCAAGCTGATGAGCTCGATATGGGGAGGCGATTTAATGAGCTCGGTACTTAGAGAGGTGAGCTGACGAGCTCGATATGAAAAGGTGAGATGAGGGTCTCAATACTAAAGAGGCAAGTTAAGGAACTCGATATAAAGGTATATGGATGCCTTAATGGAGATATGAGCTGAGGAGCTTGAAGCCAATAGGTGAACCGTAATGGTGGCTTGTATATAAAGCATGTAAATGATTATTGCATAATTATTGCCATACTGTCGTATGGTTTTATAATTCCCAAGGTCTTCTAGTCTAGTCTTCAATGCCACTTATGTGGACTTATAGATTCCAAATAGCTTCAAGATCATCCAAATAGCTTCAAGTATATACAATAGCTTCGAGTCTTTAATTATGAATAGCTTCAAGTATTTGATGCCACAGTACGTGGACTTATAAATTCCAAATATCTTCAAGTCTTCAATGGCTTCAAGATTATTCCTCCTTAGAGTTCTTCAAATAATATGTCTCATTAATAGAGGTCTTTAAGAAAAACTTGCCTCACATGGAAGTTTTATGTAATATGTGCCTCATTGATATAGGTCTTATATAATATGCGCTTCACTGATATAAGTCTTAGGAAAATCCTGCCTCACGTAGAGGTCTTATATAATCTATGCCTCATTGATAAAGGTCATATATAATATATGTCTCATCGATAGAGGTCTTTAAATAATATGCACCTTGCTGATAAAGGTCTTAGGAAAATCCTACCTCGCATAGAGGTCTTATATAATAATAATGTGCCTTGATGGTAGAGGACTTTAGAAATTCACCTCACATAGAGGTCTTCAGATAATATGCCTCGTTGATAGAGGACTTTAGAAATCCACCTCTCATAAAGGTCTTCAAATAATGTGCCTTGCTGATAGAGGACTTTAGAAATCCATCTCGCATAGAAGTCTTCAAATAATATACCTCGCTGATAGAGGACTTTTAGATTTGCTTTGCATAGAGGTCTTTAGATGATGTGCCTCATCAATAGAAGGCTTTAGATCTGCCTTACATAGAGATCTTTGAATGATGTGCCTCATTGATAAAGGACTTTAGATCTGCCTCACATAGAGGTCTTCAGATGATGTGCCTCACCGATAGAGGACTTTAGATCCACCTCGCATAGAGGTCTTTGGATGATGTGCCTAATTGATAAAGGACTTTAGATCCACCTCGCGTAGAGGTCTTTGAAACCTCGCAGACTTTCGCCTAGCCTTACTAGGTCTTTGGTTCCTCATGATCTTTCTCCTAGACTTATCTAACTCTTTCTCCCTCATGTAGGGAGTTTTCTCACAGACTTTCAACTAGACTTATTTAGGTCTTTCACCCTTGTGCAGGGAGGTGCTTTGCAGTATTTCACTTAGACTTATCTAGGTCTTTCTTCCTCGTCCAGGGAGGTGCCTTGGAGAGATGAGGTCTTTAGTTGAATGCAACTCGCACATTGATTTGAACAACTTGATTTTTTTTGCCAAGTCGAGCTTATTATTCTCACCAAATGACAAACTTTCTAATCTTTCCTGCTTTAAACAGGAACTACAAAAAGCATCTAAAGTGGCATAGGAAGCCTCAAAGATTACTTGAAATATCTTTAGACCCATAAAAATGCACTATGAATTGAAAAAGTGTCATTTTGCAGCCCGATTAACTATTTTTTCCCTTGAACCGGAAGGAGAATATACCAAAACTCCATGTTATGAGTTGAATTTTTAATTTTTTATATCAAAATATGAAAATAATGCCTAAAAACATTGGGAACCATTCTAACCCACTTGAAAACCATAGGAAAAAGCCTGAATAGGACAAAAAAGAGTTGAATCAATTCAGTTTAATTGCCCGATCAACCTTTAACCAGCTAGTGATGGGGCATCTGTGCTTAATAAAGAGGCAAGCTGAAGAGCTTAAAAGGTGAGGCGAGTTGAGGGACTCAGATGGTGAGGTGGTCAAGGAGCTCGTAGAATGAGCTAAGGAGCTCGTCATGAAGGGGACCTCACCTCATCGATGACATGTCACTTTTCCATTAGGCCATGTGGTGATGATGTGGCAGGTGCAAGGGGGAGCATGTTACCTCCAATAAAAGAATTCTTAACGGCAATCAGCCACCCTCTTGCCGATGATGATGATTCCAATGCTATTTTGGCAATTCGATGGTGATTTTCGGCAAAAAATGAGCTTGGATCTTCGGTGGATGTTGAGATTTTCAAACTTCCATCCCCTCAAAAATTATATGGAGCACATAGAAGTTAATGAATAGAACTTTGTGATCGAATCTGGTATTTTTTGGTA
Organism: Vernicia montana; assembly: GCA_949750685.1. Classification (NCBI taxonomy): domain Eukaryota; kingdom Viridiplantae; phylum Streptophyta; class Magnoliopsida; order Malpighiales; family Euphorbiaceae; genus Vernicia; species Vernicia montana. The sequence goes on from CATKHJ010521787.1 coordinate 7,097, forward strand.
GGAAAAAGAAAGGGAGAGACACAACTTTTGTGCCGCTTTCCCCACAGATGGTGCCATTTGATGAGGTAGAAATTACCTAATTCCAATGAAAGAGAGCCCATGGTCTGAAGTGATGGGTAAGACCTGTAAACAAAGAAAATAAAAATCAAGAGCTCCCCGAGGCTGACCCGATGGGGAGTCTCTGATGCTTAAATTAGAAACTTATAGATGAAAGAACCTCAAGGAAGAAGAATTGGTTTCTTTCTTGTCCTACAGAGAGAATTTTAGTGAGAGAAGAGGATGAGAAGTTATAGAATCAACTTACTTGCGTGAGTGAGTAACCTTCTGTAATACTCCAAGTTCTTATTAGTATGCATGCCAAGTTTATATGAGTTATATACATGTGTTACGTATTTATTCAAGTGTCCCAAATTCAAGATTAATGTGTGTATTAAGTTTTTATTCATGTGTACGAGTAAATTAGAATAAGAAATTTTCAAATGTAGTGAAGGAATTAAATTGTGGATTATAATAGTTTTTAAATAATTTAATGCAAATAATATGTAGTTATAGGTTTAAGTGGCATTTAGAAGTTTGTTAAGAAAAAAAACTAAAATTGGATTATAATTTATAATATGTTTAAAATATATATATATAATATAAGAATAATATATATATGTATGTGTGTGTGTGTGCACGCACGCGCGGACAAGTGAAGTACATATACATGTATGTACGTATATGTATATGCATGTATATATGTATATAAATGAGTAAGTAAAGATATATATATATATATATATATATATATATATATATGACATGGACCAAAAGAAATGAGTTAAAGAATTGTAAAGTGGCCAAAAGAAAAGAAAACGCCTGTTTTAAATTCAAAAACGCCTTTATTCTATGTTTTTAAGGCTTAAACCGCCTCTGTTCTAAATGAAAACACCCGTGTCCCAATTTCTTTAATTTCAAATTTTAGTCTAGAGAGCTCAATGCCTTGAACCATGCTCGTGTTGACAAAAGTAGCTGAATGAAAATTTTAAGTCTGTAAAACTCATTAAATGTGCACCTAACTTATCTTCAGCTATTAAAACTCTTTAAGGTTAATGAAAAAAAGCTAGACTTGCATCTTATCTTCTTCTCCAACTTAAAAACTCCCTAACTATAATTCTTTCTAGATTTCTATCAAAGGTTAGAATTTCTCTAATTATTCAAGAGTTTAATCTTCATTGTTCTCCTAATTAGAAGTTCAAAAGACAAGGTAAGTTTAATTTACAAGTTCCTAAGTTAGGGTTAAGTAGTAAACTAGTTCTATGTGTGTTTAAAGTTAAATTTAAGCAATTAAATATGAGTTCTTATGTTTTCTTTATGTGGTTATTGGTGATTATAGCTCCTAGAGAGAAAGGAGCTGTTAATGGTGGTGAGGATGATGATTCCTCTTTGTGTTTGATATAGAGGAGGGATTCAAGAGTATATAAGTAATCTTTTGTCAAGGTGAGTAGAAAATATACTACTATATTTGTATTTGTAATCCTAAGGCTTAAAAACCTATATTCATATGCAAACCACACTTGAATAAAGTGATATATGAGACTTGTTCACTTGTTCATTGACATGATATTCATATGACCATGAGAAACATTAATTCTTATTGTTTATGTCTTGGAGATCCTAATTTATTGTTCATTGATCATTGATAACCCTACATAACAGAGATCCCAATTGATGTGGGTAAAACATCATATAATGTGCACATAGATACCCACGGATAGGGTATAATATCTGAACCCTAGCTAGGAAGGGTAAATTATCCTAGACATGGAGCCTGATCAGCTTCATGTTTTTATATGGGGGAGCATGTTAATACTAAACCTCTAATCTTATTTTATGTGGGGAGTATGCTAAACTAGCCTCTGCTCTTATTTCATGTGGAGAGTATGCTAATAAAATGCCTCTACTCTAAAAATCTCATGTGGACGATTTCTGTTATGAACTCTTATGTGACATTATGAGTATTTAATTTCCATGAGCTATTTGATATCTACACATGTTATTGTTATTAAACTAAAAGTTATTCTTGTGAGCTAGCATTGAATTACTTAGTCTCACAAGTATGGTAGTATATTCTTTACTCACTAAGAATTCTTACAAATTTGTGGTTAATATTTTTTAGGTAATTAGTAGGTCTTGAGCAAGGAATTCCTCAAGCATTTTGCTTCTCTTGAGAATTTATACTAAAGCAATGTAATTTTCTATTTTGTATGGTTCATATGTATATAAATATAATAAAGATAATTATATTTGTATTGTATATAATGAATGAAGATTAGGCTTTGAACTTGGGTTGGAATATGGAGAATGACAAATATGTTAATGCTAGAGATGTAATTTGATATATGTGTTCAAGTAAGTTGAATTATGTGGATGATGTTAGGAAGATGAATATGTGGATATCATTGTAGCAGTGATGGAAATTATTAGAAGTGTTTTTGATTTACAGTTTGAGGTCTTGGGGAAAATGTCATGGTTGTAGATGTTATGTTGTCCAATTGATGTTAGATTGTTATTTGCATGGGTTCTACGGGATTAGGTGACCTTATGTCTCCCTGTTCCCTAGGACGGTCACATTCCAAAAGTGGGATGTGACAAAGTTGGTATTAGAGCAAAGTTAAGTCTAGAATAGACTATATTAGACTATATGAGTCATAAGATAAGTTAAGTTATCACACATGGAGCATAGGAATATCCTTCCTTGTCATTTGTCATCTTCAATTATGTGTTTAAATATGTGTTATCCGTTATGTGCTTAATCCTCTTATATATGTATTTGTTTTATAGATTGATATGCCTCCTCGAAGAGGGAGAGAACGTCCTAGATGGGGACCACCTCATCCCGATAGGAGAGCAGCATCAGATGCAGCATCTATTCAAGAAGAAAGACCAAGAGCAAGAAGAAGAGTACAAGAGGAGGATGAACATGTACCACCACCTCCTCTATTAGATGTTATTAAGCTTATGAGGCAAGAAATAAGGGAATTAAGAGAAGAAAATTGAGTTCTGAGGGGAGAACGACAAGTTCCACCTCCTCCAATGGCTCCACCACCTTCAGTGCAAGCAAATGTACCAGTTCCTAGACAAATAGCTATGAGAGTTATTGATGATGGTGGTGTATCCATGTATAATTTTCTAAAGACGGGACTTCCGGAGTTTAAGGGGGAAGAAGGAGAAGAACCACATGGATTTTTGGAAGTGGTTGAAAAAGTGATGAGAAGATTACCGTGCTCTGATGCAAGGGCAATTGAATTGGTGGGAGTGCTCTTGAAAGATAATGCATGGGACTGGTTCCAGAGATATGTGGAGAACCAGTTGTATAGAGATGTTCCACCCATATGGGAGCAATTTAAACAAGGCATGATGGATGAGTTTATGGGTGAAGGGGAAAAAGAGAGGAGAATAGCCCAATTTGAAAGTTTGAAGCAAAAGGGTATGAGTGTGAATGAGTATGCTAAGGAATTCATTAGAATAAGCAAGTTTGCTCTAGAGATAGCTCCTACTGAAGAAGCCCGGATCAAGAGATTCATAAGGGGTTTAACTGCTCCACTTCATAATGCCTTATATGCTACAAAATTTACTTCTTTATCGTAGTTAATAGACAAGGCTAAGGCAATGGATGCCAAGTATAAGGAAGATAGAGCAGAGAAGGATCAAAGGATCCGAGATAGATGTAAGGGACAAGAAAGTTCTGGTAAATGAGGGGGTAACAGTTTACAGATGAGAGCAATTGAGCATGCTACTTCGACTACAGTTCAAAGTCAAATTAGAGGAAAGGGAGGCCAAAGTTAAGGCCCGATAAGAAGTGTTATGGCTACCTCTGCTCCAAAGGCTACACAGAGTACATCTAGACTTGAACAACAAAATTTTACTCACTCTGTTTGTTCTAATTGTGGAAGAAGACATGAGAGAGTATGTAGACTTTCTATGGGAACATGTTTTAAATGTGGTCAAATGGACCATTTTATCAAGGAGTGTCCTTTATGGGGAGATCGACAAATTGAATCCACTACTTCTTAACCTACTATTCGAATGAACAAAGTAGATAATAGGGGTTCAAGTGGAAGAGGTAGAGGACAATGGCAAGTTTCAAGGACAACGCAAGCAGGTGAGGGCAGAGAGCGAGGTAAAGTATTTGCTTTGAATTAGCAAGAAGCCCGAGCCTCAAACACTGCAGTAACAAGTATTATCTCTATTCAAAATGTGCAAGCAAGAGTTTTATTTTATTCTAGTGCCACACATTCTTTTGTATCTCCTTGTTTTGCTAAGAAGTTGAATAAGGGTAGAGAGTTTATGAGTACTCCACTAGCTGTCATGACACCATTAGGTGAAACCTTTGACATGCAACATGTATATAAAGCATTTATGGTAGATATTAAAGATAGGAAACATCCTATTGATTTGATTGAATTAGATGTGTTAGAATTTGATGTAATACTTGGAATGGATTGGCTCTCCATTCATCATGCACACATTAATTGTTATGAGAAGAAAACTGTGTTCAAAGTGGAAGATGGGAATAAATTTGTTTATCAAGGGGATAGAAGTGATGCTCCTTTTAATCTTATATCAGCTATTGGGGCAAGAAGACTCCTACGGAAGGGTTGCCAAGGATATTTGGCTCATGTGATTAATACAAGAAAGACTTCTAGGGAGCTAAATGAGATATCAGTGGTTAATGAATTTCCATATGTGTTTCCAAAGGAATTGCTTGGATTACCACCAGAAAGAGAAATTGAGTTCAATATTGAACTCCTCCCATGCATACAACCTATCTCTATTCCTCCATATCGAATAGCACCTACTGAGTTAAGGGAGTTAAAAGTGCAGTTGCAAGATTTGTTAGACAAAGGGTTTATAAGGCCTAGTAGTTCACCATGGGGTGCAACAGTCCTTTTTATGAAGAAGAATGATGGTTCACTTCGATTATGTATTGATTACGGGCAATTAAATAAGGTGACTGTGAAGAACAAATATCATTTGCCAAGGATAGATGATCTGTTTGATCAATTACAAGGAGCCAGTCATTTCTCTAAGATTGATCTCAGATCAGGCTATCATCAACTCAGGATTCGGAATGAAGATATATACAAGACTATTTTTAGTACTCGATATGGTCACTATGAATTCACTGTATTGCCGTTTGGGTTGAACAAGGCCCCTGCTGCATTTATGGATTTGATGAATAGGGTGTTCAAGCCTTTCTTAGATAAGTTTGTCATTGTCTTCATAGATGACATTCTTATTTATTCTATAAGTAAAGAAGAACGTGAAAAACACTTGAGAATAGTGTTGCAAATCCTAAGAGAGCACAAATTGTATGCCAAACTGTCGAAATGTGAATTTTGGCTTGATCAAGTGTGTTTCTTAGGGCATATTGTGAGTAAGGAAGGCATTAAAGTAGACCCTAAGAAGATTGAAGCTGTATCTAATTGGCCTCGGCCTACAAATGTGATGGAGATTCGTAGCTTCCTTGGTATGGCAGGTTACTATAGGAGATTTGTTAAGAATTTCTCCAAAATAGCTTCACCGCTCACCAAGTTAACAAGGAAGCAAGTGAAATTCAATTGGGATGCAACTTGTGAAGAGAGATTTCAGAAGCTCAAATTTTGTCTCATTATGGCTCCAGTGCTTACATTACCAAAAGGGTCAGGTGGTTTTGCTATCTACTGTGATGCTTCAAAAGTAGGACTTGGATGTGTTCTCATGCAGAATGGGAAAGTAATTGCATATGCATCAAGGCAGTTGAAGAGACATGAAATGAACTATCATACTCATGACTTGGAGATGGTAGCAGTAATATTTGCACTTAAGATATGGAGACATTACCTTTATGGTGAGAAGTGTGAAATTTACACTGATCACAAGAGTCTCCAATACATCCTACAACAGAAGGATCTGAATTTGAGGCAAAGGAGATGGGTGGAATTACTTAAAGACTATGATTGTCAGATTCTGTATCACTCAGACAAAGCTAATTTGGTAGCTGATGCACTGAGTAGGAAGTCAATGGGTAGTTTAGCTCACCTTTCAGTGAAAAAGAGGCAATTGGTGAAGGAGTTAAAAGACTTGTTTAACAAGGGGTTGCAATTTAAGATTTCTAAATCTCATGTTCTCATTGCTTATTTTCAAGTGAAGCCTAAATTGATAGATGAAATCAAGGCTTTACAAGATGAATATCCTCAGTTTGTCAAGTTGAAAGGAGAAGTACGAGC
>CATKHJ010521835.1:0-10296 GCA_949750685.1 Vernicia montana
AAAGAAATTAAATTGATATTAAAAGGTTTATAATTATGTATATATAATTCTCTTAATAGTTTTAATTATAAATTACCCTTTTCAAATAAGACCTTTTAAGTAAATTGTTTTTAAAAGTGTTATAAGTATATTAATAATAATCTTCTTCATATATATATGCTTGAGTTTACGAATTGATCAATGATGATTATTTAAGGTTGATTTTGAGCTAATTGATGAATCGAGATTATTGTGATGATTTTTGAGTTGGAGACCCAGGAGGGGTCGTTGAGCTGTGATTAATTAATGTGAGCCTTGATGGCATATTTGAAGTGTTTGATTATTTTGTTTCAATGGAGTTAAGTTTTAGTTATAGGGGAGACTCTGCCGAAATCTCGGCAGAATCTTTAGAGTTGTTTGCGTATATCGTAGTCGAGTAGTCAGTGTTCTGATAATCTTCCTGTTATACAATATTAGCGTTCAGGCATCTTTCCAGTTGCGAGATGTCGCACTCTGAGGAGAGCTACTTTGGCATCCGTCAAGTTTGTGAGTTATATAACTTAATATAACACTCCATTCTTCTTATTTAATTAATACTTCATTTGCATACACGCAATAATTGTTTGTATACTATATATATAATTGTTTATATGCAGAATTGTACATCTAAGCATATGTATGTGAATGTTTTGTTATGTCTATGTTGCATATTACTTGTGTTTGTTCTGATGGGGTTAGGATGACATAGGACCGCATATGATTGTGATTATGATTATGATATGATGATTATGGTTTGATGAGCTATGACTGATGTATGACGGCTGTGGGCTTGCTCATCGCTCAGTGTTGCTGTCAGTCGGGTCAGCGTTGCTTGGCATAGGCCAGTGATGGCTGCGGCCCTATAATTGGATGTTAAGAGACAGTTTTGGATTAAGAGAACCAGATAGGGGGGGTTGGCTCCCCAGTTTGAGGTTAGTGTGATTCCTATCGACTAATTCCTATCCTTGGTTAATTATGAGATTGTTTGTCTGGATGACATTATGCATTAGCATTTTTGACCTAAATATGGCATATTATATTGATAACTATATAGCTCATTAAGTCGAATGCTCATTGCTATTCAATATTTTTCCCCAGGTTGTAAGATGAGCTTGAGAAGTAAATTTTATGTTGAGTTATTTCTGCTTTCCATTCTTCAGCAGTGTATTGTATTTTATTACTCATTTATGTAAATAAATCTTATATTGTTCTGTATTATAAAATCTTCGAACTCCACATTGTTATTTTAATTTTCTGAAATTCTATATCATTGGTTTAGTTGTTTAACTGTTGAGTTTTGGAGGTTAGCTAAACTTCCTCATTATGAATGTTATGATGTTCTGTTAAGCAGGAACTTGATGATGAAGTTGTTGATAATAATATTATTGAGATAATTGCCCTACGCGGCATTGATATGATGTGATGTTTGGTAGGTTCTGCTTAACATGTGGGTCCATAGTCCATGTTTTGTGACAGTTACAGCTGTCACATTGATTATTTTATCGTTTAGTGATTAGTCAGGCTTACTATGGGTTCTGGAAGCCTTATACTTTCCCATTCCCTAGTGCCGGTCATGTGCCTTCAGGTTCGGGTCGTGACAATACCTCACATCACCAAGTGTTTTGATACTTCCATCATGTATCTCAATTTTCACTCTACCAATATCTTCAATCTCCACCTTCTCATTATTGGTTAGTTTCACATATTCATCTTTGTAATCTTTAATTTTATCAAACTATTCTTTCTTCAAGCAAATATGGAAAGGGCAAGCGGAATCCATTACTCACTCATCACATAATGGATCATTTGTCTTTTTCTTTTCATCAACCACATCAACAGTAAGCACATTAGTCTCGAAAATACCATCATCTTTAACTGCAAGATTTGCAAAACCATCATCTTCAACTAATTCACTTACGGATTTACCACGACTCTTCTTAAATTGATTAAATTTTGGAAGATCTTATTTTATCTTTCCATAATTGTACTGGATGTGCCCCTTCTCATGATAGTAATAGAATTCTTTATCAACATAGTCTACTTGTGGTCTCGAACTTGAGTTTGATATACTATTTCCTCCATATTTCCCACTTGAATTATTTCTACCACGACTAGAACTCACTACAAAAGCTCCATCATTGCTGCTTTTCGGCACCTTCAATTTGTCATGCTCCAAAATTGCAGTAGTAACTTCTTCCACTGTCACTAACTTCTTTCCAACTGTCATTACTATCACTAAATTTTCATAGGACAATGAGAGAAAGACCAAAAGAATTATTGGCTCATTTTCAATCTTCACACCCAAACTAGCCAATTGAGTGATTAACCTTTTAAATGTATTAAGGTGGTCTCGAACATCAACACCTTCATCCATATTCAATCTATACAATTCTTTCTTCAAATACAGTTGATTGGTGAGCGACTTTGACATATAAAGCTCTTCTAATTTCTTCTACAAGCTAGTTGGAGAAGTTTCATTCAACACATCATACTTCACATTAGGGGCTAAGGCCAATCAAATTGTACTTACAGCCCTTTGTTGTAAATCTTCTCATTCTTCATCTTTTAATGTTGACGGTTGCTCCTCTTTCAAAGTTTTAATTAATCATTATTGTACAAGGATATCCTTCACGGTACTCTGCCACAAACTAAAATTATTTTTCCCATCAAAAAGCTCCACCTCAAACTTTGATCCCGTTATTCTCACAATTTTTGACATCTCGAACTAACAACTCTGATACCACTTATTAGAAAAAAAAACCTCACACAATAAATAATATAATAAATGGAAAATCAAAATTTAACGTGGTTCGGCGTAAGCCTACTTCACAAAATAAATCTTCTAATAAATCAACAAATATAACTACTAATTAATTAACCACTTACAAAATAACTTCTCATAATTTTATACAAAAACACTCTACCTATGCACTTTGTATCTCACCACACTATTTTAGCTTAACACTAAGCATCTATTACAATCTCTACAATAATCAACCTCACTACAATTATATGACCAAAACCTCACGTATATATAGGCTTTCAATCTAAATTTTATTTGGATACTAAATTAAATACAAAACTTTATTATTAAACAAAATTATTTTCCGACTAAGAATTTGAGACAAAATCCTAATAAATAGAAACACTACATATAGAAAAACACAAGTTGAAGTGCCTCATATGTCATATCCATTGTGTTAATTACTTAATTAACTTGGATTTTATAGCTTAAGACCTTGTCTCTTGTTTTTTCTATATGTTGTGTGTTATGATGAGTTTGGTTGGGATTTTATGTGCTCTTGGTGATGGCTTTTCTCTGTAAAATTTCATTTGGCTTATTTGATTTTTCTAAATTAAATGGTTTGTGTAGCAAAGATGCTTTTATTTTGTTTTTTTTTTAAGTCAGTTACTAATAACTAGTTATTTACCTGCCAATTGTGTGCGATATTTACTATAATTTTAAATAAATTATTTTTTAGCATAGAATGTAATTTTGATATTGTAAAATAGGGCGTTTTATGATGGAAACTTTTTATATAGAAATGTTTATTGTATTTTGTTATCAATAGGGTATTTTATATAAGTTTTATTATTAATATGTTGTAACTGTATATAAAAGGAAAATAATAAAAATATTTTATATAAAATTAATTATTTAATTCATTATAATATGATAAATTAAACTAAATAGTTATGTAGTTAAAAAATGGTCTAATTACCTAAAAATCCCAAACTATACAGTTTTTAATAATTTTATCCCATTTTTTTAGATTTTTCACATAAATGCCTATATTTTAATTTTTTAACAATTTTATCTCATTTTTTCATATTTTTCACACAAATGCTTATATTTCAAATTTTTTTTCTAAAATATAATCCGACAACGGAAAATACAAAAACATGATGCATGTTGCTGACGTATAATTTTTTTTGTGTAAAACGGAAAAAAAAAAAAAAAAAAAAAAGAGTCAGTAATAGCACACCTAAAATAGTGTGTTTAAGTAAATCTCAAATCTTTATCTTCTACCTTTATCTAAAATCTAATTCATTACACTTATCTCAAATTTTTGTCTTCTTTCTTTAATAGTAAAGCAAAATTAAGTCATAATGTCTCGAGAATTTAACCAGTAGAATTTTGATTCCGTTACTTCAATGTCTAAAGTTGTGTGCAGACATGACAATGTTTTGCTAAAAAATTACACGTCAGCAACAATCACTACATTTTTACATTTTTCGCTGCCATATTGTATTTTAGAAAAAAAAAAAATTGAAGTATAAACATTTGTATGAAAAATCTGAAAGAATAGGATAAAATTATTAAAAACTATATAATTTAGAATTTTTTAGGTAATTAGGCCTTAAAAAATCTACATTACTATATATTCCCTCCGTCTCATTTTGTTTGGGACATTTTTCTTTTTGGAATGTCCCAAAAAATATCTCATTTCTATTTTTAATATTTTTTTTTACCCTTTATACTTATTTTGTCATTGGATATTTATTCAACTTTTTCCATAAAATGTATAGGAAAGGAAATTGTATTTAATAAAGGGCATAAAAGAAAAAATAGCATACTATTTAATGCACTCTTAAATTTTGTGAAAAAAAAATATCCTCTATTTCACAATAGATGTCGTTTTGGAGGTATGTATAAGTATTAAGAAACTAATTAACTTTCTTTAATTAGTAAATGAAAATACTAAATTGTCCTTATTAAGTATTTATCTAAACTCTAAATCTTATCATACATTAATTAAATTAAAAAAGGTAAAAATGAAAAAAAAAATAATTAAATACACCATTGATATTCTAAAATATCATCTATTGTGAAAAAAAAATAAAACTTCCAAAACATCATCTATTGTAAATTGGAGGGAGTATGTCTTAAATAAAATGGGACGGAGGGAGTAGTATATAAATAGATTTCACTTATACTCTAATTAGCTTACACATATATATGTCAAACATTAATCCCTCTTTAATGGCAGTAGAAAACTTGTACAGTTTTTTTTTGGAAAAAAAAAACTTGTACAGTGTTTTTGAGTTAAAAACTTTTATGGAATGTTAGATCTTGTTTAGTTGTGGAAAATATTTTCTATTTTTATTTTCTAGTTTTCTTCTCTATTTTTTAATTTTTTAATTTTTTATTTTCCAAATGGAAAATGAAAAATTAAAAAATAAGTTGATTTGTATAATTTTACCGTCCTACATTTTTGTCTACCCTTAATATAATTATCTTATTAAACTATTTATAAGTAAGTACTATTAATTAAAATATTTATTTTTTAAAAAAATAAATGAGTAATTACATAATTTAATCACTTAACAAAAATTATTTTTAATTTAAGTATACATTTCAAAGTAAAAAAAAAATACCATGAAAATGGTATATATAAAACTATTTAGTATAATATTTCAAAAATTAACATGGTAATAAATAGGTTGTGGATTAAAATAATTAAAACATTAAGGATAGCATCTTATTAGGATTGATTACAACTTTATATTTAAAAAAAAATTAGTCAATAAAATTAATATTTTAATTTGGAAATTATTCAAGGAAATTTAGTTAAAACTTAAAAGTAAAATTAAAGGAAATTAATAAAAAAAATGAGAAATTTTGTTAAAAATGAGTAAAATTATATGTCCAATTATGAGTAATTACATATAAATACATTTAGTTGCTGTAAATATATAATAATAATAATAATAATAAAATACTAAAGAGAATGTTATCGTGGGGATTCAAAATCATTGTCATTTGATGCTAAAAAATGAAAAACTCCGTATTTTCTACTCAATATCAATAAAGGAAAATTTAAAAAACATGTTTTTTTGTATTCTCTAGACAATAGTTATAATTTGAAAAATTCTGAAAATAAATTTCTAATTTTCTAAACTAAAAAATATTACAATTAAATGTCAAATTCTATTTTCTAATTTTCTTAAATTATTTTTTTAAAAATTAAATTTGTTTTCCATAACTAAACAACCCCTTATATTTCCCTATGAGTAACAAATAGCTAAATAATAAATAAATATAAAGAAGAGAGAGAAGAAGAAGTAGAAGTAAGTAAAGAGGCCATTAAAATCCTGACCAGAAACAATAGCTAGCTTAAACTGGCATTGACTTTCTTTCTTTCTTTTTTAATTTTTTTTTTTTTTGTTTCATTGCTCTTAGTCACATTTAATCTTCTTTAATTCTCTCTTTCTTCTTTACTTACTTACATTAGAGACATTACTAGCAGATGGTTTTGTATTGAGAAAAAGAAACTCATCCCATGCCAATGTAGAAGTGAGAAATCTGGTGGCAAGTAGGTGTGTTTCTTGATCTTGTCTTAATTTTTTTATTTACTCTTATTATGGTTAATATCTCTTATTTTGTTATTTAGTCAATTTTTTTGGACTTTTTAGATGATGGGTTATTTTTTATTTTTTTTTTTTCTTCTATATATATGTTGTCTCCATACTGTTTTTTGCCACCTGACATTTGGTTTGATATGTAGATTTGATTGGTATTGTGTACTGAATGTTGTTTTTTTCTTTTTAAAAAATGGTAGATATGTTTAAGAACCAGCTTCAAGAACTTGCACAAAGAAGTTGTTTTAATCTTCCTTCTTATGCCTGCATTAGAGAAGGTCCTGATCATGCTCCAAGATTCAAAGCTTCTGTGAACTTCAATGGTGAAATCTTTGAAAGCCCAAGTTATTGCACCACATTGAGACAAGCAGAACATGCAGCTGCTGAAGTAGCCTTAAATGTTCTTTCTTCTAGAGGCCCTTCAAGGTCTTTAACTGCAAGAGTTCTTGTAAGAAGTTTCTTGATATTTATATATATATATATATATATATATTTTTAGATTCTAACGAGTAATATCTTGTTTAATTGAAGTAATTTTTTTTTTGCCATATGTTTTTAATTGAAGTAATTAAAGCATACCCATTTGTGTTTTCTAATTGATGAATATAGTCTTACTGTTCTTTTTTTGAAAATTTAATCAAGGACGAGACTGGAATTTACAAGAACCTCCTTCAAGAAACTGCTCATAGAGCTGGACTTAACCTCCCTGTATATACTACTGTAAGGTCAGGTCCTGGTCATGTCCCAACTTTTACTTGTACTGTGGAGCTTGCTGGTATGAATTTCACAGGTGACCCAGCAAAGACAAAGAAACAAGCTGAGAAGAATGCTGCTATAGCAGCTTGGTCTGCTTTGAAAAGAAGTAAATTTTTTTCTTTTTTTTCTTTTCTTTCCCATTTTTGGACTTAATCTGAGACTAAAGTACTTATTTTTTTTTTTTATATGTAATTAGAATTCTCCATGATTAATATGCATTTTTGTGCAGTGCCTAATCTGAATTCTTTGACAAACAAAGAAGTAGAGGCTCGTGAAGAACAAGATCAAGCAGCTCTCGCAAGAGTCCTCTCAAATTTTAGATCCAAAGATGAATACAAACAAGCAAGAAAGAGAGATCATGGCCAAGCAAGAAGAAGAATGGTAAGGAGTTACAGAGACATTAATAGCTCCACCCCATCATCATCATCATCTTCTTCTTCTTCTTCAACTCCCAATAATTCTCTACAGAATCAACATTGGAAGCTATTGGATCTGTTGTTGGATTCTGCTTTAGACAATTCAATACAAAAGCAAAGGTCTTTTGTCTCTCTTCTTCCTCCTCCACCACCTAGAAGAACTTCAAAGATTTTGCCCCCAACTTCACATGAAGATAATAATAATAATAATAACCCATCTCTTCACCCATCAAGTAGTAGACTTATAAATCAAATTCAAGCAAAGGGCAAGGTTCAAGTTTCAATTTTGGAAGAGCATCAAAAGGATGAGGAAGAATGGCTAGGGAGTATCAAGAAACCAATTGAAAACGACAATTCAAGTTCTTTATACAGGCAATTTCCTTTATCCAATCTTGGTAATCTTGGAACTAACAAACAAGAATCCACCCACTTTAGTAATAGAATTTTTGGGTCTCCAATGGCAACATCAAATTGTTCAAGAATCCAGATGGGTAGTCCTCATAATCTTTACAGAGGAGTTTCTCACCCTCATAAGATTGCTCCAGCAGTTCAAATAAGGTCAGTGATTCCAGTATGTGCAGCACCACCATCTCCTACTACAATTTGTACAACAACTACTTCAAAGTCCACACAAACAGGAGCAGGAGCAGCAGCAGAGGAATCAATGGTCAACAAAACAGAGTCACAACTCGGTTCTGAGTTCAACAAGAAGCTGCAGTTATGAAATGAAAAAGAACACAAAAAAAAAAAAAAAAAAAAAAGAGAGAGAGAGAGAATATAATTAGCAATTTCTAGCCAGTTTTCACTTGATGGGTTTGTCACTAATTAGTAATTAGTGTTTTTGTGCCTATAAAAAAAAACATGGTTTTCTGGTTAAATTTTTGTACTTTCCATCGGATGATATAAATTTTACAACTTCCAACTTCACCAATACATTTACTGCATAGAGATAGAGAGAAAGAGAGCATTAAATGGGTTCTAGGGTGGTGGGTTGCAGGAGATAAGAAGGAGAGAGAGAGGCAGATGGGGGTAGCAATGAAGGCAGAGTCTGAGAGAGGACGAACAGACAATTGCAGCGATTAACGCAAGCAATTAATTTACCCTTCTCTAGTATCAGACCAAAATTTATTAGCCTTGTCTTCTCCATTAATGCCCTTATTCTTTTTCTTTTTCTATATCTTTCTTGCTTCTGCTCTATTTTTTTTTCCCCCTTTTATCTTGTGAAAACCAAGATTTCAAATCTTTGAAACTCACGATCAAAGTAAAGTAGCCGTTAAACTTGGAGTTGGGGTTGGTTTGGCAAAAAAAAACCTTGGGGTTGGGGGAGGGTGTACTGGGAATTTGATGCTCAAAAGAAGGGTAAATTGGTAATAATGCATCCTACCCATTTGGTAAACAGCAAGAGTATACATGTTTGGGTATGTGATTTTGATTCTCAAAAGAAGGATAAATTGGAAATAATGCATACTACCCATTTGGTAACCCAAAGGTATATTGGGTATTTGTTGATGAGATTTTGATTTTGATTTTGATCTACCACTAAGATTAAAGTTGAGGTATTAGGATGTTTTATATTTGATCTCTATCATATTTGATTTGGATTTTATTTATAATATTTAATATAATTGTTAATTTGTACTGATTTAATTTTAGTGCCTATAATGTATAGACTATAGAATGTTTCTTAAAAAAATGTATATAAAGAAGGGTAAATTGGAAATAATGCATACTACCCATTTGTTGCCCAATGGATGTGAAGGTTAGTTTTGCGGCCTTATTGAAAGATTTTGACCCTAAAAAAACAATTTTGGTAATTATGAAAAGGACTAAACTATACATCTTTATAGCAACGGGCCAAAAAATGGCAGTGGCCCCTTTGGGCCATTTGTTGTGATTTTAGGAACAATAATAAGAAGTTAAGAACACAACAGCAATGGTGGAGCCCAACATGAGACAGCAGATCATTGATCAAACGGTGGTTAGCAATTAGTATAGTTATAGTATAGAAGGATTAAGATTAGGCAATGAACAAGAAGCTGTGTCGGTACATGTAATTTTGCATTGATTTTTTTTAGCATGATTTTAAGTTTTTTTTTTTGGGTCCTACTAAAAACAAAACAAAACAAAACACTATTTATGTGGCTAAAATACCATTCCCTTTCTTTTCTTCTATTTTTTTTTTTTTGGGAACTCTAAATTTTGCATATTAAAGACAAAGATTGATTTATATAAGGATAATCTTAGGTAACGCAAATTATGTAAAAAAAAATTTGACGTAAATTAATGTAATTTGAACATATCATATAATAAATAAAAAATACACCATAATTACTCTTAAATACATCATTATTTATGTTAACAAATTACATAATTAATCTTATTTAGTCAGATATAATTGCGTCATTTAAAATTATTTTTTATATAATTTTCAAATTAAAAAATTATTTGTATCATATTTTAAATGGCTCAAGAAGAATAGTGAATGAAAATTATAAAAAAAAAAAAAGTAATTTTTATTTTTAAAAAAATTAATTTATAATAATGACTGCACCAATAAAGAAACACGTAATAAAAAAATATTTAATAAGCATATGCTTAATTTATATTAAAGAAAAATTTTAAAAAAAAAATCTAATTAACCCAACTATATCATACTCTTTATGGGTAAAATTAAATATATATATATATATATATATATATATATATATATATATATATATATATATATATATATATATATATA
>CATKHJ010522007.1:0-18758 GCA_949750685.1 Vernicia montana
CACACAAAGATAAGAACAAGATTGACTTGGTGTTCAAAAATAGAGTATGATGATCAAAGAAGATTTTTGATATGAATAGCAATTGATTTTCACTTGGCAAGAGTTCTAGTCTTCTTTTGAATCTTCTTGTATTTATAGGAATGTTTAAATATGACTGTTGGGCACAGATCCAAAAGAAATCTGCTCTTACTTGACTTTCTTGATCTTCCCTCCAACTTCCAACGGCTATTTTTTTTATGATCTGCATACCTTGAACATGCGTTCACATTCTTTAATGTGCGTTCAAGCTTCTTGAACCGGCGGTGCATAAGTTTGAAGGCTCGTTCAAAAGCTCTCTGTGAGATTTGAAGATTTTGAACTTTCCATGATGAACGTGCATTCATCTACTTGAACATGCATTTAGAATCTTGAAGGCTCATTCAAAAGCTCTCTGTGTAATTGGCAATAACCAAAGGCCAAATTATTTCAATTGGCATCAAACTCCAAAGTATTGGAATGGATATGCGAGTTTCAATAGTGCAACTAAGCCACCTTCATTTAGAGATTGAAGATGAAAGAGCTCATGAGGAGATTGCCATCAATAAAGAGCTAAAATGTGAGAGAACAATGAAAAACAAATGTGAAGGTTCTCAAAATGGATTAGCAATGTAGAACTCCTCATTCAATATGAACATCAACAACATCAAATCAAGAAAATTAAGGCAAAAGTGGTACTCCTAAATCTTAATCTTGATTATAAATGTTTTAATGTGTTTATAAATGATTATTTATTGATGTATGCAACTTCATTCATAATATTTGATGCTATAAGATGATTTTGATGATACTTGAGCATATTTACTTAATTATTGGTGATATTGATCTATATATGCTTAATATGTGCTAAATGATCATATTAAGTTCAATTCATAATTATTGTCAATGTTTGCTAATGCTGAAAGGACGTTGATGATATTTGGTGATTTCCAATTGATTTTGATGAATTTATATAAATTAATGCATTTGTACTTACATTTCATGATTGAGAGATAAATAATTAAATTTTGATCATTTTAAGTTCAATCCATATTGAATATATTTGAGATATATCATTTGATATATATGATATGCACATATCATGGGGGAGAATGCCAATGCTATTAAAGTTTGCATAAATTTAGGGGGAGTTTGTAATATTATTTTATTAAATATTAACTTATTTGATCATTTCCAATTATTTTTTTTAATCTTTTTGCATATATCAAGGGGGAGCTAAATATATTGTTCATCATATATTGCTTCTTGACAAAAAAGGGGAGAATGTGCTTGATTGTTTACTTGTTGTCTTGCCTTTTTGATTAATTCCAAAAAGGGAGAGAATTATTTTGATTATTGTATCAATGTTTTGTCATCATCAAAAAGGAGGAGAATGTTGAACTCAAGGTTTCATATGTGATTTTGATGATGCAAAATATTGTTACTACTAACAAGTTTGTTTAGTGTTGTTGTTGCTAGTAGGTAATTTTTTATTGTCATTGATGCAATGAAGTAAAGAAATTAAATGTGAATATCAAGATGAAATCATGAAGCAATAAAAGATGGGAAGAGCTATAGAACATATGAGGGAAATGAAAAGAGTATGTGAAACTAAGAAACTCATGTGAAGAAGGATGATCTCCATGGAAGCAAAACTGTTGACTGAAATTTGAAGAATAAACTATACTAATTGGGATAGTTTATGAATGCAAACTATATATGGATGGATAGATACATTAGTCTAGTTTTATAAATAAAAATTGGTATAATTTTTAGAGCTTGTAAAATGGAGTTATGAATTTTTAATTGAATTATGCTCAAGCTGTCAGACTGGGTAACAGCAGATGATGTCAATTAGAATTAGTGGCGTTAATTTTACAAAGGGATTTTGAATATTACCTTCTCCATATTTTTAGCTATAGAAGTCTAGTTTCATATTCAAAAAGCCTTGTATCAATCCGAAGTGTATAGAAGAAGCATTGGGTGAAATACTAAAACATGTTCAAACTGTCATGACTAGATGAGTAATAAAATGTTCTGATTTTTTAGAGCATAAATATGGATTATTTTGAAGTTTGTAAAAACTACAAAGTTGTAATAGACTACTCCAAGTTTCCAAAAAAAAAAAGGATCATTATTTAGAGTTATAGCTCAATATTTTGAATTTTTAAATATAGCTATTATATAGTCGTTATATAGCTGTTGGAACTAGTCGTTATATAACTATTGGAACTTGTCTAGTACCATTTTTAGAGTACTAAAATGGCTATTTGAGCATGGAATGAAGACCTATATATATCTAAATACTTAAGGTGAAGTCAAGAGAAGTTTTACACATCAAAGAAAATATATTACAAGCAAATCAAAGCTCTCAAACTCTAAATTCTTTATTCATTGAGGTAGAACACAAAAGTTTCATTTATCATCTTTGTATGTTCAAATTTATTCTAAGCTAGATTACATTTTTCTATCTTTTGTACTAGCTAATTGTCAAAGTCTTGAGTGACTCTAAACCTCAAATCATTCTCTATTATAAAGGTTGTGTGTAAGCCATAAAACAATTGGAAAGGTTTAAGTGTGTACCTTGAAAACACTTGGGTTTAAGTGTTAGCCATTGAAACACTTATTAGAAGTTTGAGTGTGAGCTTGGAAACACTTGGGTTTGATCTTACACCCGTAAAAGGATCGTTGATAGTGAAAATCTCAAGTGAAGCTTGAGGAGTGGTTGTAGGCAAGGAGTTGACCGAACCACTATAAATCTTGTGTTTGAATCTCTCTTCCCTACACTCTTATATTTATTGATTATTTGCTTGTCTGTTTGAATAATTTAGATATTCATATAAACTTAAAATTGCTTATTTGCTTTGATTAATTGCTTCTGCTAATATTGTTTTAATATTCAAGTTTTTCAAAGTAAAAGTTTTTAAATTGAAATTGATTTTTGAAAATCCAATTTACTCCTTCTAGGATTTGCCATACTTGGGCCAACAAAAGAATTGTTAGTAGGAAAAAAATAAGCCTAAATAAGAGTTGCCTTTGAGGTATCTCAAGACTTGAAGAGCAACTTCTAAATGAGATTGTTTTAGAGCACTTATTGTAATATTCTGATTTTTCATTTAATTTTAAAGATATAAATTTTTGAAATTTAAATTTTAAAGAAATGATTTATTGAGATGATAGCCTTGAGTAGCATTATTATGATGTTATGCATATGTTCTGCTTGTCAAGTGGGCCTATAGCCTTTTAGATAGGTCAGGCTGACTACGAACTCTAGAAGCCTGATGCTTTCTTGTGCTCTAGTGCCGTTCACGTGCCTTGTCATGACTCGACTTTTGAGCCACGATGGTCCTAAGGCATGGGTAGGCATAATACCACCAAAACCCGTAGAACCCATTATTATTCTATAACCAATCATGCATATACTATTCCCATATCAGAACCTAAAACACATTACTATAACCATAACCACATCACATCAAATAAATACAATACTTGAGTATAGATACCATAATAGGCCATCGATTACAATCCATTTAATATCAGTGATTGAGTATATAGAATACCAATTACAATCCCAAATGAATTACAGAACTGAACAACCTAAACATCTCAATAGCACAATGACCATGGAACTCTAGACTTGTCTCTTGGAGATACATACTCATTATGATATAATTAAAATGAATAAAATGAATACGGACATAGTAATCCTCAAGCGATGAGATGAAACTTGAGTTTTACCTTGTCTCAACTTCTATAGCACCTGAAAAAGAATAAACCACTAAGGGGTGAGATATAAATCTTAGTGAATACATAATATCAACATGTTATGCCTGCTGAAAGAGATTATAGAATATAAAAATCAATGTAGCTTTAATGCCTTTAGACGATATGAACAATTAGGCAATTGAAACTATTACAATGGGTTCATTTATGATACTAATGTTTGGGATTCAAATAAAGCAATTTGATACAATTCACTTTATTTTATTTTAGCAGAAATCAGAAATTTGAGAACGGTATGTTCTCATTGACATTTAGATCGAGTGTCAGCTATTGCTTCGCACACTCATAAGGATTCGAGCGAGAGGCTGATCAGGTCTCCGGGCTAGGACCATCTTTCCCAGCTAAGGTGGATACATTATCCCTATCCGTCGGGCCTTCTTTACCATGTGCACATGACTGATGTATACCCCACATCAGATGGGGATTTCTTCTTGAGATATCATATAACATTTCACAATTGATAGCATTAAGAATTCAATAAATAATGATACTCATCTAGGAGTAAAGGTTTCAATGTGCTATCATTATATCAATGAACAGTAGACCAAAGGTCTCAATTAGGTATTTTAACATATTAGGTTCATGAATAGATATCAATGAAATATAAGTTCAATCAAGTAATCCAATGGATTCAATGAATGTATGAATGTACATTGGGATGACACCCATAACATATTAACTATTATGTACTCACCTTAGGACTCCTTTGCTCCTATCTTTCACAATAAAAAATGATGATCGCCCGATTCCTTTTGTTCCTTGTCCTTGGGTTCTACATGAACCATTCCAATAAACCACAATTAGATCATCATTTCCTAACTTATCTATAGAACCATGATAGATTCTAATTCCCATACTTCTAGTTCTACACTTAGCATACAATCATTATCAATACAATCAATGATTCAAGAATTAATACATATGCTTTCTATTGGGTCTAAAAGACCTCGAACCAATGTCCAATTCCCTTCAATTATACTCCACATTGATCATATATGACAAGCTAGCATGCCAATGATTGAAATTAAAGCATGCTGAAAATTGGGCATCCCAATTGGTACACCTAGAGGGTACGCTCGTACCCTCTGCCCATAACTAAAGTTTTCCAGGAAGTGGCAATGGTACGCCCAAGGGTACGGGCATACCTTTGCCCGTGCCTTGCCTCTGCCATTCAGAATGAATGGTACACCTATTAACACGGGCGTACCATCACTCTGGGTAGATTTTCCTGAGAAAAACCTTCAAATGATTTGAGAAGAAGGCAACCAAATCAAACCCAAAGTCAAATCATTACCAATTCATATCATATATACAAAATTAAACTCAATTTATCATCCAAAATATTGAAATCAAAGAATCTTAAAAACCCATTTTTGATCAAATCAATCATCATCAAATGAGCAAACTTGAAACCCATTTGACAAATCATTTTCATATACTTCAACATTTCCATATCAAGTTAACAAATCAACATCATGATGCATTTGCTCAAAGAAAAACTCTTTTTCTTGAAACCCATTTAACCAAAATCATTTGAAAGGAATTAAGAAGAAGAATTTCACAAATCACCAATAAGAAATCATCATTAAATGAAAAAGAAACTATAGATCTTAGGTTATTACCTTTAGATTTTCCCTTTTGATGGTGACTTTCTCTTGATCAAGAAGAAAAGAAGAAGAAAATTTGAGAGAAAAGTTTGAGAGGAAATGTTCTTGCTTTTTAGAGAAAATGAGAAAAGATGATAGGAAATGAAGTTTTGTTTTATTGTCTTAAAATAAATAGAAGGCCATGATTAAATCATGGAAAAATGGATGGCTAAAAAAAATTAGCTATTTTTCTTTAAATTCTTTAATTCAAAATCAATTGAAAATAAAATGATGCTAATGGTCTAGGTTCAATGAACCTTGAAAAATATAATTAACCATTCTCTTACAATTTCATTTCTAACACAACTAATTATCATTTCAGTCCATATTTTCTCCATTAATCCACTATCTTAGCCGGCCACTACAATGGCTAGGCTAATCATCTATTGAATCAATTAATATACATAATCACATATACATATTCATATACATGTTGAATTTAATCATAAATTCAGTAATCAATTTCTCATGCAATCACATTTAATTCACATTTCTAATCATAAAGCACTCAATTTAATCATTCTCATATAAATCAATTCGTTTAAGAACCTAGGGTATTACATGCACCTAGAGTCTAGTCATGACAAAGTTGGTATTAGAGCCTGGTTTATTTTCCTAGGGAATTGTAATTGAGGAGCATAGGATTTTTACACGTCTTTTTATGTCTCTATTGCTTCTAGTTTCTACAATACTGTGTTACTTTATTGAGTAGTATATATATATATATATGTGTGTGTGTGTGATTATATTTTTGTGATGAGTTCACCACCTTCTCTACTTGATAAAATACTATGTTTCTTTTTAGTAAGATGAACACTCGAGCAAGAAAAGTTGCTGCAGAGTAAGCTGCTCCAAAGGAGGAGGGCTCCACATGCCCAGTAACACCGGCCCCAAAACACCGAGGCAAGTGTAAGCAAGTTAAAGCAGAGGCACTTACTGGTGTAGATGCCATGCTTACTAGATTTCGTAGGATTATGAATGATGTGAATTGAGCTATTCCTCTAGCAGCTCCAGTTGTACCACCTACTGTCCCCCTAGTTGTATCTCTTGAGAGGTTTATCAAGCAGCATCCCTTACTTTTTCTTGTGATAAGGAACAAGCCTATGACTTCCTTAATGATATTAGAGAGATTATTCGAAGTTGGGTTGCATATATACCAAATCTATCTATTTCACTAGTTGTATACTAGAGGGATGTACTCTAGCTTAGTATAAGGATTATGTGAGGTCAAGATATTAGACTATGACTTGGGATGATTTCTGTAGAGATTTCTTAGCTTGGTTTGTTTCTCTTGGGTTTGTGCATTATAAGATGGTGGAGCTTGAGGCTTTAAAGAAAGATGAGCATACTTTTGTTGTTGAGTTTACCACTAAGTTATTAGGGTTGTGTAGGTTTGTGCCTGAAGCAATACCAAATGAGGATACGAAGAAATTCATATATGTCTAGGCTTTAGGTAATGATTATGTATCTTTGCTTGGTTACCATCAAGAATCTTTTAGTGAGTTGGTAGATATAGCCTATGATATAGATTTCACCATTGAGGAAAGAAAGAAAAAGACTAGAGGAGCTAGTCGTTATGAGGGTCAGGGTAATCTAGCTTTATTGGTTTTAGTGGCACCTTCACTATGGGGACTTACTCCACTGAGTCATAGGGTTCTCAGAGACGCAAGGGCAAAAGCAAAACTAAAGGTGGATTTAGACATTGCAGAGGCTACAGTGGTAGTAGTGGTGGTTCCAGTTTCAATGGTTCATGTTCTAGTTCTAGTTCTGGTGCCATAGTATGTACTAAATATGGTAGAGCCTATAAGGGGCAATGCTTATAAGGATCAGGTGTCTGCTTTGGGTGTGGCCAGCTGGGTCACTTTGCTAGGGATTGCCCTGTATTTTGTAGTCAGAGAGCATGTACTCAAGGATCTATGTCTAGTATAGCCTAACCTATGCATACTTCAACTCCTTATCAGTCTGGAGGACAATTGAGTGGCCAGCAGGGCCGTGGTTTTTAGGGGTGGAGGTAGAGGACAGAGTCAGGGTCAAAGTTCAGGCTATGTAGGTAGAGGACATAATCATAGTCAGGCTAGGATTTTCACTCTCACACATTAGTATGTTCAAACTTCAAATATTGTGGTGTCAGGTATTCTTTATATATGTTTTTTAGAAGCAAATGTGTTGTTAAATTCGAGTGCTATACACTCCTTTATATCCCTCAGTATTGCAATGAGATTTGACATGATGCTTGTCAGTCTTGAGTGTCCATTGTCAGTTTCCACTCCTATGAGTGATTCTTTGTTGGTGGACGTAACCTTTCTAGCATGTCCAGTTTGGGTTGAGGATAGAATTCTTCCTGCTCATTTGATTTTGCTTGATGTAATAGATTTTAATGTGATTTTAGGTATGGATTGGTTGTTAGCCCATTATGCTACCCTTGATTGCCGCATCAAAGAAGTTATTTTTTGTATACCTAGTGATATAGAGTTTTCTTTTAAAAGAGATAGAAGTTTTTCTCCCTATAACCTTGTATCTGCTATTAGTGCTAGAAAGATGTTACGTCGTGGCTATCAGGGTTATTTGGCTATAGTTATAAATGTTTTCGTGGATGTTGGAAATGTGGAAAACGTGCAAGTGGTGAATGAATTCCCTGATGTATTTCTTAAAGAGCTTACAGGTTTGCCTCCTAAAAGGGAGATAAAATTTTGTATTGACATTGTATTTATAACAAACCTTATATCCATGCCACCTTATAGGATGACCCTGTATAATTGAAAGAGCTTAATGAGCAATTGCAAGATCTTTTGGATAAGGGTTTTATTCAGCCTAGTGCTTCACCTTGGGGCATTTCTGTGTTGTTTGTGAAGAAGAAAGATGGATTTATACACCTTTACATTGATTACAAGCAGTTGAACAAGGTGACAGTAAAGAATGAATACCCTCTTCCTCGAATTGATGATTTGTTTGATCAAATTTAGGTTGCTCAATGTTTTTCTAAGATTGATCTTTGTTCTCGGTATCATCAATTGAGAATTAGAAGGGAAGATATACCTAAGACAATATTCGGGGCTCATTATGGGTATTATGAGTTTCTAGTGATGTCTTTTGGACTCATTAATGCACCTGCCACATTTATAAATATGATGAACAGGGTGTTTAAACCATTCTTGTGTCACTTTGTTATTGTGTTTATTGATGACATCTTGGTATACTTAAGAACTCTAGAAGAGTATGCCCAACATTTAAAGATGGTTTTGCAGACTTTAAGGAACAATCAGTTGAATGCCAAATTCTCTAAATATGAATTATGGTTGTACAGTGTAGTCTTTTTAAGACATGTTGTTACTAAAGATGGCATTATGGTAGATCCCAAGAAGGTGGAAGTTATTACAAATTAGCTAAGGCCTACTATAGTCACTGAGGTTCGTAGTTTTCTTTAATTAGCAAGCTACTATCGCCGGTTTGTCTATGATTTTTTTAAGGATTGCTGCTCCTTTGACTCAATTAAATCAGAAGAATGTTAAATTTTAGTGGACTGAAACGTGCGAAGATAGTTTCCAGAGGCTTAAGGATTGCCTTACCTCAGCTCTAGTATTAGTTTTACCTTCAGGCACAGGTGATTACACCATTTACTGTGATGCTTCGAGGTTAGTCTTAGGTGTGTATTGATGCAACATGGTAAAGTGATTGCTTCTGCCTCTCTCTAGTTAAAGAAGCATGAGCAGAATTACCCCATATATGACATAGAAATGGCAGTAGTGATTTTTGCTTTGAAGATTTGGAGGCATTACTTGTATGGTGAGACCTGTGAGATATACATAAATCACAAGAGTCTAAAGTATATCTTTAACCAAAGGGATTTGAACTTGAAGTAGAGGAGATGGATGGAGCTTTTAACTATTATAATTGTACCATTCTTTACCACCCTGATAAAACAAATGTTGTAACTGATGCCTTAAGTAGGAAATCCCTTGGTAGTTTAGCTCACATTGTGGTGGAGAAGAGGCCTATAGTTAAAGAGTTGTAGGAACTGTTTGATGAAGGTTTACAACTATAGGTGTATAGTTCCAAAGTACTATTAGCACACTTTAAGATCCACTCAGTTCTAGTAGAGAGAATTAAGGTGTCTTAAAGGTGAGATCCACAATTGTGCAAGATTATAGAAGAAGTGTATAATGGTGATGTTAGAGACTTCATGATTGATGAAAATGGAGTGTTTCGACATGGTTCTCGTCTTTGTGTTCTAGAAGTGGATAATTTGTGGAAGGAGATCATAGAAGAGGCATGCCTTGCAACTTACAATGTACATCCAATTTTCTCCCAAATGTACTGTGATATGAAGGGTACTTATTGGTGGAAAGGCATGAAGAAGGATATTATTGAATTTGTCTTTAGATGCCTGACTTGTCAGCAAGTAAAGTTAGAGCATCAAAAATCTTCTGGATTATTATAGCCATTTCTTATAATACCCTAGGTTCAGGTTATCTGCAAGGAACTCCTGAGGAGGAGTAAGATGGTGTAATTCTGAGGATTAGGACGAAGAGATAGTTAGGAAGTTTCTGTTGAATTTTACTATCAGTTAAGGAGAAAAGGTAACAAGGATGAAAAAATCCCTGTTTAAGCGAGTAACTGACACCGAGGATGGAATCCAGTGATGAAGCATAATAGGAACTTTGATGATAAGAATAAGGTTGGTGACAAAAGTGGGATATTAGTAAGAATGAGCCATAGTGACGAGACCATATCTTAAAAATGAGGCGAGGCATTATGAGGGGAAGGATGGCAAGGGGAAATGGTACAAAGTGAAGAATTCAAAGGCAAAGGGCTATGAGGAATGGTTACATAATGAAGAGAAGTATAGATAAATAGACAAGATTGGATAACGAGGATAACTTTGACTTGAGGGTATGGACGAACTAGGCTCAATAGCGAAGACAAACGACATTGATGAAGGTGAAATCTAGATGATGAGTAAGTTGATGAGGTAAATATAAGAGACGAAGTGAGCATATGGATTCAATATAAATAAGGCAAAATGGATAAGATAAGCTAAGGAGTTCAGTATGTGTAAGACAAGTCAAGAAACTTAGTAACGAGACTAAGGATGTTTGTGGACAGATGAAGCAAAGCTGAGTAGAATGCGGATGAGCTGTGGACTCGATGATAGGGCTTTGATGTCTGTATAATTTTTGAGGTGAGTTGATGAGTTCGTATTTGTTTAGTTTTGTACAATGTATAGTGTAAGTTTTGATAGTGGGGTTAGATATTTTTAAGTTGTGTAAGAATATGTGTGGTTAGGATGGAAAGTTATCTACCACTAACGGTCTTACCTTTCCAATAAAATTTTTTCTTACTGATGTAATTTATCGTTCCTAAAAATAACTATTGATCGACTTTATGTCAATCAAGAATATAATGTTGTTATTTCTTGTCTATATAAAGACTCTAAGATTTGTTCAGTAATCATTATAAACAGTTACATTTTTCTTTCTAAAATTTGAACTCTGGATTTCTTTCTCTAAATTACAGTGAGATTCAAACTTAAACCAAAATTCTTTAACTGAATATTTTCTTCAAGAGGAGACAATTAACCTTCAAATAAAAATCTAGATCTAAATAGTAGATGGTTCTTCTAGTTTTCTTAGAAGAGCTCCAGGTGGGTCTAGGTGATAGAACTGTGGATTCGGTGAGCCCAAGGATGGTAGATGTCGAACTTGATAATGATTAGAGGAGCCTTAGGTGGTGATGTCGTGGTCTGGAATGATCAGGGAGTTAATAAGATGAATCCTAATGGATATGTTAATGGAGATTCTTTGACTCTATTGGAGAAGTTAGCACCTTGGTTGAAGGGTGGAAATTAGTTGAGGTAAAGTTATGAACTGCATGAATATACAATAAAACCTTTCTATGTGTTTTCGTTGAATTCCATTCCTTTGTTGATCTAAATATATGATATATTACTTTCATTAGTATTGTTACCATCACCATCAGCGGGTAACTCACGATACAAACAAGTGTGTGGCACCAGAATCAAATAAAACAAGTGCTTGTACACCTTGGATAAAGACAGTACTTGCCACCATAGTATTTGAAGCTCATGCCTCTTGTTGGTTTAGGGAAAATACTCTTCCTTGCCCTCTACTTTCTCCTACTTGACTTGCCCCTGAAGCTTGACTCTGACCTCTTCCCTTTCCTCCAAGTCCCCTAGCATCTGGCCTTCCCATTTGGACTGTGGGCTGAGAAATCATAGGCACATTATGTTGTTCTCTCATCTAAGGACAATCTTTAATAAAATGTACCATCTGTCCATATTTCAGACATACTCCTGTAGCAAATCTACAGCTTCCCCCATGCCTTTTTGCAAAAGTGGCACAAATAGGAGTGGAAACATTCTATTGTAAGGGTCTTAGAGCATTCATGGTTCCCGGTGAGACGTCACTAAGGTACTTCTAGACTGGCCTATATTTTGACTTCCTCCCCTTAATTGCCTTTGAATTACAATTGAGACTGACTGTTCAGGTGTTTTCACTTGTGACCTACTTCCACTTCCTCTACCATAACTACCTTGGCCCTTATTTCTGCTTCTTACCCTCTGATCCCTCTCCGCTTTGTCTTTCTTATACTTGGCTTCCATTGCCTTAGCCTTATCTATGAGCTTCGACAATGAGGTAAACTCTATAGCATATAAAGCACTATGGAGTGGAGCATTCAAACCCCTTCTGAATCTCTTGATCCGAGCAACTTCAGTGGGAACTATTTCTTGAGCAAATTTGCTCAATCTAGCAATTTCCTTAGCATAGTCAGTTACACTCATACCCTTCTACTTCAAACTCTCAAACTGAGCTATTCTCCTGTCCCTTTCTCCTTTACTTAAAAACTCATCCATCATATCTTGTTTCAATTGCTCCCATGTGGGTGGAGCATCCCATACAACTGGTTCTCCACATGCCTTTGGAACCAGTCCTATACATTATCTTTCAATAACAAACCCACCAATTCAATTGCTTTCAGAATATGGAAATCTTCTCAATACCTTATCTACCACTTCTAAGAACCTATATGGTTCTTCTACTTCTTTCCCCTTAAACTCCGAAAGTCCCATCTTCAGAAAATTATACATAGAGACACCACCATCATCAATAACTCTCCTAGCTACTTGTTTATGAACTAGAACATTTGCTTGCATTGGTGGTAGTGGAGTTATTTCAGGCTGTTGTTTTCTTGCTTATTTAAACTCTCTAATCTCTTGCCTCAACTCTTGCAATTCTTGCCTCATATCATCTACATTCTCTTATGGAATATCTTCCTCTTCTACTTGTACTCTTCTCCTCACTCTAAATGGCTCCACAACTGCCTCCGATATTGATGCAACATCTAAGGTCACATCAGGTATTTCTCTTCTTTCTGAATGAGGTGGCCCTCTTCTAGGACGCCCTCTTCCTCTTCTAGGTAGCATCTATAAAGCAAACACACATACATAAGAGAATTTCATAAAAGTGGATAACGCAGATCTAACATAAAGAATAACTTCAATTAACGTGAAAGAAAAATTCTTTGCTCCATGGTATTACACTTATCCTATGACTCATATAGTCTATTCTAAATTGATATTTAATATTTATACTTTAGCTCTGATACCAACTCTATCACGACCCAACTTTTTGAGCCGTGAAGGTCCTAGGGCATGGGTGAGCATAAGGCTACCAAAAATCTATAGAACCCTTACCCACTAACAATCCAATATGATATCAAGCAATTGTCCATAATCAATCATGAAATCATAGCACAAATTTAACAGCATAACAACTATAATCTTAACATTTTCCCAAGATCACAACCTGCAATTAAAAACACTTCCAATTTCCCACCTAATATCCTCACTAAAATTAGTAAATTATGAGTCTTTCCATAATCTTATCAATTAATCAATTCACATAAAACATTCAAATTTCCAACATCTCACATACAATTTAACTTAAATATCTCATTTACACAAAGTCATAGTTTAGTCGACATATTTAATACATAGTCCATATTCTTATCTATAAACACACAACTAGATCAAAGTAAATTTACAACCATGGAGCTCTAATATTTGACATATAAATAAAGCAAAAAAGAGAGCTTTACTTTGAGTTACAATCCTCAAGAGATGTAAAAATACTTGAGGAAAAACACCTTGCATTATCTACTATTCTCCTGAAAACATATCCATAAAATTTATGAGAAAACTCAGTGAGTAAAGATCATACTACCATACTTGTGAGATTAGAACAAACAAAGAACTCACAAGGATGGTTTGTAGCAACGAAAGACAATAAAACAATGTATTAAGGATATTATGGTCAATCAATATCTTTAGCAAAAATAAATCATAATATGGGAATAGAGGCACATAACCATTACTCACCATGATAAAGAAAGCAAAGGTTTAATAGCATGCCCAAGAGTAAGAGGCATATATGCATTTTCACCTTAAAAATAAGAGCAACTTAATAACTTGCCCGAAGCAGAGGTTTATATCTTAGAGCTTGCTCCCTTGGTCTTGTAAAGAACCGATTAGGTTCCATGGCTAGGACTTTATACTCTTCCTAGACAAGAGTTCGGATATTATACCTTATCCATAGGTACAATGTGCATAATGTCTAATGTTTTAACCCACATTAGTTAAGGGATTTATGCTTAGGGTTTTTTAGTCATTCATAGTCATGGCAATTATGAGCAATAATCAATAGGCTTTCATGGTTTCAATGAATACATATCATGGTTCTTTCACATATGGTTTTGGTAAAGTTCATAATTTGCATAACAATCATTATCATGGCATATGAATAAAGAAGAGTAAAAATATACTAGCAATAACAATTTAAGGTTCATGGACAATAAATTGGGCTTTATGAAATTCAATGAAAATAGAACAAATATAATAATATAATCATCACTCACCTTCACGAAAGAACTTCTACACTTAGATTCTTATTTCCCTCTTCTATTAAACAATAACGTTCGCAATCACCATGTCCTTCATCTGCCTCTTCATTTCCTCTAGATTCTACATATAATACATCACACATAAAAGAATTCAATTAACACTTATTCTTAACTTTAATTCATCAATAACTTCATCTACTAACTTAATTTTAAATTAAATTCAAAAGAAGGATTTATGTAATCTTAGGTTCCCCTTCATATACCATATTACCAACAATTTCCAAAAGAGAGTTTGAGAAACATATAACTACTAAATCTTAACTTAGAATTAAGAATCAACTCATATATTGACTTGATCTAAACTTAAATTCAAGAAAAAGAATTCAATCACTACTAGTTCTACATAGGAATTAATAAAAGATAATAATACTAAACTCACCTTAATTACTTGAGTTACTAGAAATGAGAACTATTACTTGAATATGAAAATTAGTCTTGAGCTTGGATGAGATTTTGGAAGAGAAATGTTTTAGAAATGGAGAAGAATTGTTATTGGGTGAGTTTATGAAAGTAGATGGCTAAAGATAAGAGTTAAATAAATATTTAGGTGAGGTTGGTGAGCATTAAATGCTCCATAGTCAGCTAAAGAAGAAATTTGGCAGTCCCAAATTAATTGGCATGGCCGTGGATGATTGCAAGTGCACGGTCGTGCACTTAAAATCATGGTTGTTAAAATCGAACCGGTTCGATCGATTTAACAAGAAAAATTGAGAATCGGTCCGGTTTAGATAATAAATCTATAGATGAGAAGAACCGGAGAAAATCCAGCTAACCGGTTGGGTAATCGGTGATCCGGCCGGCCCGAACTGGGTTTTCTGGGCTAACCGGGTTAGTATATAAGTTGAGAATTTTTTTTTTTTTTTTTTTAAATATTCTGGAGTGACCTTTGATCTAAAATGTTTCCAACAAATCTTTGAAACTTCCTTTTGTAGATGAGAGAATGAGCTTTTGATCTAAAAACTTGAGAGATATGAGAGATTGAGACTTAAAACTCGAGAGATATGAGAGATTGAGACTTAAAACTTGAGAAATCTGATGATGGCGGCAGCGACAGCAAATATTGAAAGAGATGAGACGAGAGAATGAGATAGATAGAGTAAATAAAAGTTAATAAATATGACAATCAACCTTGTGGAAAAGCATTTGCAAGATGTTTTTTCAAACTTAAACGTCATAAGTACAAGCCCTCCCCTCAAAGCCCATTCTCACATCATCTTCAGGCCCATTAGTATGATACTGGGCTTAGTAGTGAAGTATGAATTAGGATCTAAAGGATGCATTCCCTTTCAAAATAATAACAATAATAATAAATAAAAGATTTTAATAATTTGAGGAAGATTTATTAGAGTAGTTAATAGTTAATATTTAAAGAGATTAACATGATGATGATGAGTCTCAATCATAAGATTTTTTTTTAATTTATGTTATTATTTAATTTTAATTATATGTATATTATATTTATTTTTAACATATAAATATATAATATATAATATTATTTAAAACTTCGGTTCAATCTCGATTCAACTCCAATTTAACCTCTAATCCGAAATCATCTTCTTTCATTAGTTTAAAGCCGAGCCGAGTTTGAAAAGATTGCTTAAAATCAAATATGTTTTCGTTTTTGTTTGATTTTTTTTCCAAGGCACAGGCGTGTCCACTAACTTTCTAACTTAACAATTCATATTACTTTTCTTTCTCTGGTCTATTAACCCACCTTAATAGTCACACACACACACACACATATTCTCATTTAATAACTATAAGAAACTCTAGCAATTATTAAATTAATAATAATAATAATTAAACTAATTAAACTATACTAAAAATTAAATATAATAATTACTACATTATATTAACTGTAACAATGTTTTTTAACGTCACAACGAAAATGGCAAAATAAAGAAAGAAAGAATTAAAATAAAAAATGGAAAATGAAATCGTTACCGACTGATTTGTTTTAAAGGTTCAGTTAGAAACCTTTAAAGAATTGGTCTGTTAAACCAAAACTTGAGTTCGGGAGTCGCTGATGTATAAGGAATGTGTTAGGCACCCTATGCATTAATTTTCAAAATATGAAATTGGCCTTGAAATATTTATTTTTTATTATTTATTAAGTGCTCTTGTATTATTTTTCAATTTAACCAAAAATGAAAATTTATTTATTTTTGTTTATGTTAAAATTTAATCCCTTTTATTTGAAATGAGTAAAAATGAGATTAATTGAGAAAATGGAAATATAATTTGATTTGGGTTTAATTTGAACTCATTGAATTTAATTGATTATTATATCAATAACAATAATCATATAATAACATGAAAGAAAATTAAAAAATAAAATAAAATAAACGTATATAAAAACAAACTAATTTCATTAAAATAAATAAAAAATAATTACAAAATATAAAAGTATTACACATATATAAAATAATAATAATAATAATAATAATAATAATAATAATAATAGTTACAAAATATAAAAATGTGTATTACATAAAAGAATGTAAATTACATGGAAAATAAAAATAACATAATTACAAATTCAACAAATTACAAAGAAATGGAGATAATACAAATAAAGTAATTCCTAAGATTCTAAAAAAAAACTTCAAACTCAATCTTGTATTTAATAATATCTTCTCTTAGGAAATTAACCTGTAAATCATTAACACAAGTATGGCAAGCACGAAAATGCAGGACAACAGGACAATATTTCTCAAGCAAAAAGGATAATTTTATTTTTGAAATTAGTGGGCTCAGGTATTTATGATTTCAGAAAGAAAAGGAGAATAATTTAACTTTGGCTGCAAAATAGAATTGAATAGATTCGATTCAGGGCTCGAAATCAATTTAATTCACATAAATGCTTACCGAATTTAGTTTACCTTAATGTAAATGACATGATTTCAAACCAAACTGATAACTCTATTTTCTTAAAATTATTTTACCTGTTTAAAATCAAATTTTAGTTTAGTTCTTGAGAATTTAATAATATTATTATTTATTTTGAAGAATAAATAATTCTAACAATTTATAAATAAATTATAAAATATTTTTAATATTTTATTTTATTTTATTTTGCAGATCAAAATGACATTAATGATGCAGGCGATGATGTTATGATATTAATGATGCAGGTAATGATGTCATAATAATAATGATGCAAGCAATGATATCATGATATTAATGATGCAAGCAATGATGTCATGATATTAATGATGCAAGCAATGATGTCATAATAATAATGATGTAAGCAATGATGCAAGATGGTGGAAAAAGAAGATGAAAATTTTCTATAAATAGGCATTACCACCCCTCCTTCAAATCATTAATTCAATCATTCATCATTCAATTAATTAGATAGATTTATATTTTCTTAGTTTCATTTCTTTTTATTTTCATTTTGTTCAAGAAGAGAAGTTTTGGAGCTCGTGTACACCAAAGATTGTATTCCAAAAAGAGTTATTTCTAAACTTTTATTTTTCAATTTAATAATAAGTTGTTATTATGTTTTCTATTAGATTTATTGTTAATTTAATTGTTTCTTTTTTCTTAACTATGAGTAGCTAAATTTCTTATCTAAGATTTAGATGTAATATCTTGATTTGCCTATGACTATCTTTATTTAATTGATTTGGTTTTGATTATTGGAATTAATCTTTTATCTTAGAACTTAATGCTTGTGAATAATTGATCACTATTTGCATGTTTAAAGATATTATGTGAAGTAGCGAGAATGGAAGCATAATATTAGTTCATTAAGATATTAGACTTAGGGAATGTGTTGCTTAGAGATAAGAACACTCATTTGTGATTAATTAAAGGATTTTCATATAACTAAATGGGTTTGTGTTAATTGCTTGTGATCACGAGAGTAGACATAAGGTTAATATAAATACTTGTGTTGTGTCTTGAGAGAGAACATCATATATTTTAGGAAAATCTAATCATTAATTCCAATAAAATTAAATCAATCTAGAGAATATAGAAAAGTTATAGGTAATCAATTGATGAAATCTAAATCCTAAATCTCTATCATTTATTGAATTTGTCTTTTGAATTTTCTTACATCTATTTTAATTTTCTTTTTCTTCACAACTGAATTAATTTTCTAAATAATAGAGTAATCATACTTTTTGATAATTGTCAATACCTTCCCTATGGGATCGACACTCTATTCACACACTATTACTTGCTCACTGTAATGCCCCGAACATTCATGTACTAACTTTTAATGGATGATATGAATGATTTGCAAATGTTGAATCATGTATAATAGTGTATTACATTGATTGGAATTGAGATATGGACTTAAAGACTTGAGTTTCACTAAGCAGT
>CATKHJ010522012.1:0-10781 GCA_949750685.1 Vernicia montana
CCAAAAACCCATAGGAACCTTGACATACAATTACCTATCATCCATATTAACATCATGCATATCATCATATACATGTCTCTCAAGATCTAAACCTGTCAATCATGCTAACCATATCCATCAATATCATGCTTGATTCATATCTCATGTGCTCATCAATAATCATATCTTAAGTCATCTTACATATTACATCATTCATAAGACAATGCCTTAAAGGCCAAAAGAATATCATTCTTTACATGTACCATAAAGCATATAAGAGTTAAATCATCATTATCCATACAATTAATCAAAATAAAGGAATTGAGCTTTACATTGATCACCAAAGTTTTCGAGGACTGGAGAAGAAGAATGCCTTAGAAACTTAACTGATAAACTATAGCTCACCTGAAAAATGGAATCACTAATGAGATAAAACAGTGAGCAATAATTATACTACCATACTTGTGAGGCTTGGTGTTTCAAGGATGGCTCACAAGATAAGTTCATGGTTTATGCAATAACAATAACCAATTGATTCAATAACATCAAGCAATTGGGTTCATTAACAATAAACAACATGTTCAATATCAATAGATCATGAGTTTCATTCATCATGTACATATCATGTTTAGCAGAAATAACAATAACTTGAATATAGGTTCATAAGTCTTAAAGTTTCCCATGATAATTAGCATTTTGCTTAAAGGCATTACTGAGAACTGAGACATAGAACATATTCAATCATGAACATGGGAGGTAGAGGCTCTTCTTAACGGAGCATACCCTCATCTCTGCGCAAGATTGATCAGATCTCACGGGTAGGACACCATAGCCCTACCTAGCCAAGGCTTGGATACTTTACTCTATCCAACGGAGTACATTATGCATAATTCCTGATGTCTTGCCCTACATTAGAGTTGGGGTTTTCTGCTTGGGTTCATGGTCATGGAAATTATACAATAAGATATCATGGTTCATAGGTCATAATCATACAAAGGTTCTTAAGAATTTCATATCACGGTCATACAATAATCATGGTCTTTGTTAAATCATGGTCTTGGTTCATTCATAGTTCATGGAAACAATAAAATTGATATCACAAAGGATATTTAACAATAATCAACAATCATTTGGTAGTTCATGAAAAAATTAGGCTATTATGCCCCATAGTTCAAAACACAATCATAATAGTATAAGTATCACTCAGCTTAACAATGAAGAATCCAAAATAATCTTGAGATCAATTCTTAGAGCAAACAAATGTGGTGGTCACAACCTCCATCATCATCATCTCCTCTATCTCTAGGAGGAACTACATAAACCCAACCATAGAAATAGCAATTAATTCAATAATCTATGGACTTGACTTAATTAATCATACAAGTGATGCTATCTTAACTTAACTTAATTATAATCTTCAGCCCACTTGAAATAATTAAAAGGGAAATGAAAAACCCTAACTTACCTTGATTTGATATGGTTGAACAAATGAAGAGGAAATGGGTTATTCAACCCTAGATCTCTTTAATCATGCCATAAATTATCTTCCTTGATCATTAATGAAGTTAGATTGAGAGAAATTTGAGAGAAAATATGTTTAGAGAGTCTAAAATGTCGGTTGGAAATGAGTTTGAGGCTTTAATATCATTATATGTATAGTTGAATCCCGATTCTGCCCAAAATGCAGGTTACGGGTGCAACTTTTGAAGTTACAGCCGTAACCTATATGTCATGGGTACAACTTTTGAAATTACAACCAAAATCTCAAGTTCTCGCTACTATTCACGCTACTGTTTTCTCTCAGTTCGTCCCCACAACCTTGAAGTTCACGGTCATAACTTATGAGGTTGCGGCCGTAACCTTCAAAGTTACGACCATAACTTTCATCCAGTTACGATTTCTTCTTTTCCTTAGCAAAGTCACCCCCGCAATCTATAGGTTACCGCCATAACCTGCACATTATGGTCATAACCTACATGTTACCACCATAACCTTCCTTCATCATCAAAATCTTGCCATTCTCAAACTTCTAATCAAACTAACTCATCAATACACATATATATCAATTGAAAATCATTCTTATTATCACATATAGATTCATACATGAATATTCGGGGTATTACAGCCTTCTTGGAATCTAAATCAAAGTCTCAAATTGAAATCCCAATTAATCCCCTTCCTATTTTTATTTTCAATGTAAATATCAATTTATGCTTTCTTGTAAATTTTAATTAGCAAATTCAATTATTTTGGAGTTAAGGAGCGACTTGTGGTTCTCCTAGAATCCGTAAGGACTAGAGAGAACACTCTCCTTAGCTTGTGGATGTTTTTAATTACTTGCTCTTTATTTTTTCATACACTCATAATTATGTCAGGATCATGAACTTTAAATTGCAATTAATATTTGTCATCCATGAAATCAATTTTTAAGTCAAATCAAACTTAGGAGCAAAATTTAGATTATTTAAAAACCAAAAACCTAGTCCCCAAGCTCAACCTTGTTCGAAGGCTAGTGACTTTGTCCTTGGGTAAATTAATCAGAAATTAATGAATTGGAGTCATTCTTGGATTTTCCCTTTATTTTTCCATTTAAATAAATTTAGGTGGCGACTTTCGAATCCTTTCAAAAATCAAATCAATTTTTTGAACGATAGTTGTTCTAATCGTGAGCACCGAAACTCGTACCTAAACCTCTTAAAAATCACTCGCCTTTCCTTAAGGATCCCGAGCGAGTGAGGGTGTTCGAATGAGGCTTCATAGTTGGCAACTCCATTGTGGACTGGTCGCCACCCTTTTTTAAAAATAAGGAAAGCAAATAAGAGGATTACTATTTAGTTGGAATTTTCTCCAAAAATAATCTCCCTTTGGCTCACTTAAGTTTAATCTGACTTTCATACATCACTTTGCATAATAAAGGCCCATTGCCTAACCCTAGTTTCTTTGGAAAACTTTTGGATGACAAGTAACATTGGCTCGACAACTCTCTTTAAGTATGTTGGGAGATAGCGAAAGCATTCCATCCCATGACGTTTCCCCGATCATTTCAGTGATGTAACGAGCAATCTGTACCGTTGGACCCACACGAGGCTCTTTGACTCACATATGGTTAGATATATTGATGCTTTAGTGGGACAGGGACCCTTAAACCAAAACCACCCTTTACCCTTGTGCATGTAATTGCCCAGGCCTTTGACCCTAGGTTCCATGGACCGTAATAATAAAGACCTTGTACATAAACACATGAAACCTTTTTGGCATGTATTTGTGAAGCCTCACCCGAGCACTGCTCTGATCCGCTAAAGGGGAATCAAAATGCTCATTTGGGAAAGAACTCACGATAAAGCCCTCGAGCTTAGATTGGTTGATTTGAAAAGTGCTTTAGAGTCGCCACCTTAATTTGATTTAGATTGGGAAAAAGATTAAGGAAAAAATCCAAATTGACTCCAATTAATATCCCAAAGGAAAAGATCACTAGCCTCGAGGCCAAAGAGGATTTGAGGATTAGGCTTTCAGTTCATTTTAATTAGTTTGGCATTTAATAAAGTTGTGACTTAAAATTGATTTCATGAATAATGCTTGTACAGTTAATATAATGCATGATAAAATCTCATATTAAAATAAAAGAAAATCCTAACAATGTAAAGAAGATGATGGGGGAGAAGTTGATTTCTTTTACTTGGATTCGATGCTTAGACCAAGTATGCCTGCGTATCCCTTTGAATAGGAATCAGAACCTATGCAGTTCTCCCTTCTTGCGAAGGGGTTTGCTTAGTCAAACCACTTTATCATGTTTTGATTGATTGAGAGTTGATTTGATTGATTGGATTGATTTTAATTAATTACCAGTGGAATTAATTATTTTAGATTTTAATTAACTAACCTAAGTAAATCAATTAAGAGAAAAAAATTAGGCAAGAAGCTCAAAGGAGAAGAAGAGAATAATCTCAAAGAGGGAAAAATAAATTAAATAAGTGAAAAGGAAAAGGAGAAGGAAAAGGGAAAGATGATTACCTTGCGCTCGTGCAGCTTTGAGATGGAGGAGACTTGTCTCAGTCAGTAGCAAACCTGTCTCAAATGGTGGGGAGCTTGTAACGAATGGTGAGAAGCTCTTGACTTGATGAGTCGGCTCGGGAAGTCACAACCCAATTTGCTTTGCAAAGTAAGGAGCAATAGCAAAGTAAAAATAAAAAAATAAAAAGAAAAGAAAACTTTAAGCTAAGGAGCTTGTTCCTTGGCAGAACAAGCAAAAATAGAACTTTTGAGGCTTGCTTTGAGATTACAGGTTGATCAAGCAAGTCCAGGTTATCAAAATTGAGTTAGGAGGTCTGAATATATAGTGGAAGGGTTGGGGATGAATTGCACATTTTCCAATGTGGGAGTCGCTGCAGCAGGTTGGCCCTACGGTTCTGCAGAGGCCACTTGTGGCAATAATTTGCTACTGCAGGAGGTGCCTGCGGTTGCCGTAGGCCAACTGCACCTTTTTTTAATTATTATTATTATTCATTTTGGTGGTGCAAAATTAAGGGTTCACAGTTGCCTCCTCATCAGAAATGTCTTATCTGTAAAGCGATTCTAATGATAGTGAACTTGAGAAAAACGGATGGAATAAGGAACCAAAGTGATGTATAGGTGTGAACCCTTAATTTTGCACCCCCGGCATGTGGTTAGACCTAATAAACCTATGGTGAAAGTGTGGCAATGAACCGAAAGAAGAAAGGATAAAAATGGGGCCGAAAACTAAAAGCGACAGTGCAATTACCGTAGGAGGCTCCTACGGTACCGCAATGCCAGTTTAAGGCAATATTTTGCTGCCGCATGTGACCTCTGTGGTACCGCAGAGCCCCTGAGAGGTAGCGCGTCACAAATTTACAAATCCCACATCGAAATTCATCTAGAATCATTCCCAACCCCTTCCACTATATATTCAGACCCCTCAACTCAGTTTTTCTCACCTCTTAACCTCTTGGTTTGCTTGATTAGCCTTTGCATCAAGTGAACCATCGCCAAAAGCTTGGTCCACCAAGGAACAAGCTCTCTAGTTTAAAATTTTCTTTTATTTTTCTTTTATTTTTGCTTTTCTACTGCTCTTTGCTTTTCAAAGCAAATTGGGTTGCGACTTCCTAAGTCGACTCGCCGAGTCAAAAGTTCCCTGCCTTCTGAGGTAAGCATGCCGCCAAGTCTCCAAAGCCGCTCAAGCGCAAGGTAAGCTTCTTTTCCTTTCTCTTTTCCTTTTCTTCATTTATTTAATTTATTTTTCCCATTTTGGGATTCACTTTTAATTAGTTAATTAAATTGGTTCTTCTAGGTTGTTAGTTAATTAAAGTCTGAAATAATTGCTTCACCTTGGTAGATCAATTAGGTTAATTAATTAATCCAACCCTCCCTAAATCAATCAATCAAAACATGATAAAATGGTTTGACTAAACAAAACCCTTCACAAGAAGGGAGAACTGCGTGGGTTCTGATTCCCATTCAAAGGGATACGCAGGCATGCCCTGTCCAAGCATCAAATCCAATTAAAATTAACCAAATTCTCCCCTCATCACCTTCTCTACTTTAATTTAATTTCTTTTGTTACATTGATTTTATTGGGATCAATTTGGGTAATGTGTGACTTCCCTAGAACCCATAATGGCTAGAGGAGGTATCCCCTAATTTGGATTTTTGCTATAACTCTAACTTATCTTTCTCTTTCTTTTATTTCCTCTTTATTTTATTTATTTACATAATCATGCATTTGTTATATTGTATATAATTCATGAAATTAATTTTAAGTCACAACTTTATTAAATTCCAAACTAATTAAAATGAACCAAAAACCTAGTTTTCGAATCCTCTTTGGTTTCGAGGCTAGTGTACTTTTCATTTGGAATAAAAATTGGAGTTATTAATGAGTTTTTACCTTATATTTTACCAAATAAAAATAAAGTAAGGTGGTGACTCTAAAGCACTTTTCAAAATCAACCAATATGAACTTGAGGGTTCCATCGTGAGTTCAAATCTGAATGAGCATTTTGATTCCCTTTAGCGGAACAGACCGGTGCTCGGGCAAGGTCTCACAGTTGGCGACTGCACTGGGGACCACCTTCTTTTTAATAAAAAGAAAATAAGAGGATTACCAATTGGTTAAAAAGTTGGGATTTTAATATAGTTGTGACTTTCATGCATCGCTTGTATAGACTCTTTGCCTCCAAACCTAGTTATAGGAAAACAATTGATTGTGAGTAGCATCGAGTGGGTAACCCTCCTTGGGTCTATTCGGTGATAGTGAAATCATTCACCCCACGACAAATCCTTTGATCCTTTCAAAGGTATAACGAACAAGCATGTACTGTTGGACCCATCCAAGGCTTCTTAACTCACATGTGGTTAGGTATATCGCTGCTCTAGTGTGATGGGTATGCAATTCCAACCACCCTTACCTTTTCATGTAATGAACCTAGAACTTGACCTTAGGTTGTATGTACCATAATCAAAGCCTTGCATAATTGCATCTTTATGAAATATTTTTCCCATGCATATCATACATTCATATTGTATAAAAAAGCATGCATTCATCTCAAGCCTAGGTCATACCTTGAACAGAACAAGGGTCGAACACTCTCTCCTCGATCCAATCACCTTTTCCTTACACACCTTAAACACCATTGCTCCTTATCCAACCCAAAACTCGGGTGCCCTTAATCCTCACCCTTGATCTTCATCACCTTAACCCTACCCCTTATCCAAGATCACCTTACTCAATACCTTCATCCCAATATACTACCCTTAAGCCCAACACCTTTGGCCTATTACCTTCGAGACCAACCCATTACTCCTAAAGCCCAACAACCTTGGCTCAATGTACCCTAGACCTCCAAACCCCAATACATTTGGCCCAACATACTGCCTTAAAGCCCAAGACCTTTGGCCCATCATACCTTAAGAAATCTTCAAAGCCCAATAACGGTTGACCCACAACACAATATGGAATCCTTTTCCCTCAAAGTCCTTATACCTCTTCATATCCTCACCAATCACTTATTGGGTTTTCTTTTGGTTTTGCTTCAAGGTACCAATGGCCAACTTGAATGACATGGCTACCCTGACCACACTTGTGACCAGTCTCCTTAATAAACAAGAGGAGAATTTTCAAGCTATTCTGAATGCTTAATAAGTCCAATTCAAAGAACAAAGGCAGTTCATCATCGAAGAAGTACGAGCCATGATCAATCAAGCTAACCTCAACCCAACCATCCCAAATCTGATAATGGACCAAACCACCCCAAATCTAAATTAAGTCAATTCTACTTCGGCCCAAGCCCAGCCCACAATACCTTTGTGCTAAACACCTTCACCCACTCTAATCCTTCCTCTTCCTTGAATCCTTTTCAGGGTAGGGAAATTTTCTCCCATCTAGACATCAAATTTCTCATGAAGAATCTAGAAGCTATAGAGAAAACCATCAAATTTCTAAAGCACCATAATGACCTAATTGATGTGGACAGCTTAGCCTTATTCCCTGATGCTAAATTTCCACCCAAATTCAAAATTCCTGAACTTGAGAGATTTGATGAAACCACTTTCCCCAAGACCCATTTAAGATATATGTGGGGGCAATGCAGCCTTTGGGACTTAACAATGAGCTCTTTGCTCAACTGTTCCAACAATTACTAACTGGTGCTACCATGAGATGGTTTTTTTCATTAGACTTTTTAATTATTCCTGCCATCATCCTTCAGCAGTGAAATGTATTTATTTATTCAGACATGTAATTAATTTTATATTGTAATTTATTATTAAACTCTAGCTCTTTGCATTGTTATTCTGTCAAATGTATTTCTATTCAGAGGTATGATTTTGTCAAATGTCAAGTTTTGAGGAAAATAGGGATTCCTCATTGTAGATGTTGTGAAAGTTGTAATATTTCTGTTAAGAAAGAACCTTGTAATGATTGAATGAGAAAGTTGATGA
Source organism: Vernicia montana (assembly GCA_949750685.1). Taxonomy (NCBI): domain Eukaryota; kingdom Viridiplantae; phylum Streptophyta; class Magnoliopsida; order Malpighiales; family Euphorbiaceae; genus Vernicia; species Vernicia montana. Next base: position 7,933 of record CATKHJ010522012.1, read on the forward strand.
AATTGAGATAATTGCTCTGAGTGGCATTGATGTGGTGCTTTGCTCAGGTTCTGCTTAACAGGTGGGCCCACAGCTCTTGATTTGTGACTGTTACAGCTGTCACATTGATGTTTTATCGTTTTATGAGCAGTCAGGCTTACTACGGGTTCTGGAAGCTTTAAGCTTTCCCATTCCCTAGTGCCGATCACGTGCCTTCGGGTTCGGGGCGTGACAAATACCATTTGCAAAACTGCCTTTAGAACAAGATATGGTCACTACGAGTTCACGGTGTTTCCATTCGGCTTAACCAATGCTCCTGCGGCCTTTATGGATTTAATGAATAGAGTGTTCAAGCTTTTCTGGATAAATTTGTGATAGTCTTTATTGATGACATCCTTATTTACTCTAAAAATAAAGAAGAACATGAAGAGCATTTGAGAATTGCTTTGCAGGCATTGAGGGAGCATAAACTGTACGCCAAACTGTCGAAGTGTGAGTTTTTGCTCAATTGTGTTTGCTTCCTAGAACATATGGTTAGTAAAGAGGGAATCAAAGTTAACCCGAAGAAGATTGAGGCAGTGTCAAGTTGGCCTAGACCAACGAATGTGATAGAAGTCCGTAGTTTCCTTGGTTTGGCAAGTTATTACAGGAGATTTGTCAAGGATTTCTTCAAGATAGCCCCTCAAATGACCAAGTTAACTAAGAAGAAAATGAAGTTCACATGGGATGATGAGTGTGAAAAGAGTTTTCAACAACTCAAGACATGTCTCACTACAGCTCTAGTGCTCGCATTACCAGAAGGATCAGAAGGGTTTGCGATTTATTGTGATGCTTCAAGAATGGGATTGGGATGTGTTATCATTCGACATGGAAAGGTGATTGCATTTGCTTCGAGACAGTTGAAGAAGCATGAAATGAACTATCCTACTCATGACTTAGAGATGGCAGCGGTGATATTTGCTCTTAAGATGTGGATAGATTGACCAAGTCAGCCCATTTCCTAGAAGTGAAAACCACATACACTGCAGCTCAGTATGCTTAGTTGCATTTAGACAAGATAGTGAGCTTGCATGGAGTGCCAATATCCATCATCTCGGATAGAGGTACTCAATTCATATCTAGATTATGGCATAAGTTGCAAGAAGTATTGGGCATGCAATTGAATTTCAGTACTGCTTTTCATCCCCAGACGGATGGGCAATCCGAACGGACCATACAGACATTGGAAGACATGTTACGCATGTGTGTACTTGACTTTGGTGGGAATTGGGACAAGTACCTGCCTTTGATAGAATTTTCTTACAATAATAGCTATCATTCCACCATAGGCATGGCAACGTATGAAGCGATGTATGGTTGGAAATGTAGATCACCGATATGTTGGATGGAAGTCAGTGATAAGCATGTTGAAGGACCGAATTTGATTAAGGAAACTTCTGAGAAAGTACCAATTATTAGAGAAAGATTAAAGACAGCCTTTCATAGGCAAAAGAGCTATGCGGATCCAAAATGAAAGGATGTCAACTTTTCCATAGGTGATCATGTCTTCTCAAAGATCTCTCCTATGAAAGGTGTTATGAGGTTTGGGAAGAAAGGTAAACTTTCTCCAAGATACATTGGACCATTTGAAATATTGGATAGAATTGGCAATGTATCTTATAGGCTAGCTCTTCCTCCGAGCTTAGCCCATGTGCATCCGGTGTTTCATGTTTCGATGTTGAGAAGATACGTACCTGATCCATCACATGTTCTTCAACCTTAAGCAGTTGAAGTAGATGAGAATTTGGCTTATGAAGAAGTTCCAATTGCGATCATCGATTGTCAAGTCAAAAAGTTAAGGAATAAAGAAATTGTAATGGTAAAAGTTCAATAGAAAGATCATAGTTTAGATGGATGTACGTGGGAGAGTGAGCAAAGTATGCTACTCAAGTATCCCCACTTATTCTCTATATAAATATTGTATATGCCATGTACATGTAAATTCGAGGATGAATTTTCTAGAAAGAGAGGAGAATGTAATACCCCAAATGTTCATGAATATGCTTCTAATATGATATGTGAATAGATTATAAGTATTATTCTACATGTATTTGTGTATTAGATTGTTTGAGTTGTAAAATTTAAATTAGAAATGGGTAATGAAAAGCGGGTCCCATTTCCACTAGCACCATACTTTTATGTTAATTGATGCTAGGTTCATTGAACCTAGTAATCTTTCATTTGAACTTAAGTCAAACACTATTGGCTATCTTCTTTTCTCAATTTCTCTAAAAAGCTCTCAAGAAGACAAAGGCTTTTCTTTTCTTCTTCTCATTCTTCTTCTTCCATTTTCTTCATTGAACAATAGTGACTTCTTCATCAAGAGTAAATTATTAAAGAGAAGCTTCAAAGGTAATGATCTAAACCATTTCCTTTAATTAGATCTTGAGTTATATATTATTGATTTGGGTATTCATGTCTTATTCTTCTTCTTCTCTTTCTTTGATTTTTCCACATGGGTTTCTAGAAATAGAATTCCCTTGAGGAAAATGTCACTAGATGATGAATTGCAAGCATGATCTAATTATATTGAGTATAAGAAAATGGTTTTTTAAAGAGGATCTCAAACTTCCTATTTTTGATGATAATGGGTTTGATTTGATGAGTTTATAGAATCTTTGTTGATTCTATGTTTTGAGGCATGAAATCAATTGATGTATAGGTCTATTGCATGATGTAGAAAGGAAATTAGCTTAGGGAAGAATTGGTTGAACTTCCATTGTCAAGCCATTTGAGAAAATCGTATAAGAAATCGTACACAGGATCGTCACACGTGCGGCCACACGATCGTGTGGTCGGCGTGTGATGAGTCTTCATGGTCACACATGCGG
>CATKHJ010522058.1:0-14110 GCA_949750685.1 Vernicia montana
TATTAATTATAAAATTTCATTTTCAAATTAGTAGTTGCAACACATTTTGATATTAAATTAGCAATACATTTAATGAAATTGAATAATGTATAAGTAAAATTTAATTTTTAATTATTTAAAAATAGAAAATATCTGAATCTCCGTTTTGTCCCATTCCGTACCGAACCGTCCCATTAGACCCGAATCTCCGTCCCGAACCGTTCCGAAAAATCGAGACGGTTCAGTACGGAGATTTTTTCTTACGGTTCGGTTCCGGAGATTTTCAAATTTCCGGATTCTCCCGAACCGTACTCAGCCCTAATTAGAATATAGAACAATAGATTTGTTAACTCATTAAAAAATAATTATTTTCCATTCACTCCATATCAAAGTTTTAAATATGAAAAAGGTTACTAAAATTACTATAGCTATTAAATACAACCCCAAAAATAAATGATTAGCAAGAATTCAATAAAAGTAGAAATTATTAAATTTATTAAATCAAATTATACTCATGCTATGAGAGTAAAGTGGTAATAGACATGAATATAATTAGTGCATAATGAAAAATATAATTAGTTATATCATATTATATAAGTAATAAATTTTAAATAAAAAAATACTTGATAATTAAGGAAATTTATTTTATATTTGAATTATTTGTCCTACAGTATCAATATTGAAGAATAAACATGCTCAAATTTTCAAAAAAGAAAATTTCTCAATAAAAAAATAGATAATTGAATGAAATTTTAAAAAATAGCATAATAACAAAATCAATAATAAGAAAGGTTTTTTGTCTTTTGCATTAAAAATCATATCATTTTTCGACAATTCAAAAGTTTTATCTTTCAAGAGACTTTTATATATAATATATATATAGAAAAAATAAGCCATTAACATATAAATTAAACTAATTTCTCAGAAAAAAAAGAACTAAAAATTAATAAAAAAATGAACTAGAAGAATTAATTTATACAATTAAATATATATAAATTTAAAATTAAGCTATTAACGTGTAAATTAAACTAAAACTAATAAAATAATTCATAAAAAATATACCATGTTGAATATGAGAGATATAAATATAAAATAAGTCCTTAACGTGTAAACTAAACTAAAACTAATAAAAAAATACCAAATCGAATACGAGGGGTTAATTTCACCAATGGTCCATCATGTTTTTACTAATGCACATTATGGTCATTCATCTTTATTTTGTTACGAAAATATCTTCTAACTTATATTAATAGTCACTTTAATATCATTGGTGCCTATTTCCGTTAGAATCCGTAATGGAATGGTGACTGTGCTCGCCAACAGACATTTTTAATTCCAAAAAATGCCTAGTCAGCCTACCTCAGCTAACTCTTTCTCCCTCCACGCGTGGGCAATGTCTCTTCTCTCCATTAACTCGCCTTCTCCGCCGCACCTTCTCAACATCTGCCCTACTTGCCACCAGTACCGCCAAAGCCACTGCCACAACAAAATCACTCTGTGAAACCCTCTGTCAAGAGCGAAACTTGAAGCATCTCGTTGAGAAGTTCAAAAAATTCTCCGAAAATAACCACTTCTGAACCAAAACTGGTATTGATAAACAAACAGTTCGCCGCCTCGGCGCTGCTAAACGCTTTAGTTGGATCGAGGAAATACTCGAGGCCCAAAAGAAGTACGAAGTTATTTCCAAAGAAGGTTTTAATGTCCGTTTGATCTCACTTTATGGTTTCGATAATGCCCACAAAGTGTTCGATGAAATGGTTGAGATAAAATGCAATCAGACAGTATTGTCCTTCAATGCACTTCTGGCAGAATGTGTTAATTCGAAGAATTTTGATAAGGTTGATGAGCTGTTTAGGAAATTGCCACAGATGTTGGAGATTGAACCAAATGTGGTCTCCTACAATACAGTTTTTAAGGCATTTTGTGAGATGGGTTCGTTGGATTCAGGGGTTTCGTTGCTTGATGAGATGGAGACAAAAGGTATGCAACCTGATCTGATTACTTTTAAATGTGCTTTATGCAAATGGGCATTTTGTGGATGGGGAGAGGATTTGGAGTCGAATGGTGCATAAGAATATTTTTCCTGATATAACAAATTACAATGCAAAGTTGTTTGGGCTGGCACTGGAGAAGAGAACAAAAGATGCAGTTGAGTTGGTTGAAATTAAAAATAAGGGTATTAAACCTGATGCTGTTAGTTTCAATACTTTGATTAAAGGGTTTGTTAAAGAGGACAACTTGGAAGAAGCTAAGCGTTGGTATTTTGAAATAGGGAATACTGATTGTAAGTAAGATAACTTCACTTTTAGAACATTGATTCCTTTTGTCTGTGAGAAAGATGATTTGGGGTTTGCTTTTGAGCTATCAAAAGTGATCATTGGCAGGAAATATTATGTTAAAAAGGCATTGTTATAGCTTGTGTTAGATGGATTGGTCAAGTCGTCAAAGATTCAGGAGGTAAAGGAACTTGTGTAGCTTGCTAAGGATAATGATTACCTTAATCATCAGTTGAAGTTGCCTTTAGAAGTAGTATAATAGCCCCTCTTGGTCTCATTTATGGTAATTGCAAGAAGGCAAGTTAATGGGGAGAAGAGGCGTTGCCCACGCGTAGAGAGAGAAAAAGTTAGCTGAGGTAGGCTGACTAAGCATTTTTTAGAGTTAAAAAGGCCAGCTGACACGCACAGCCACCATTCTGTTAGGGCTTCTAACAGAAATAGCCATAAAGGATTTTAAAGTGACTGTTAATACAAGTTACAGGATATTTTCGTAACAAAATGAAGATGGATGACCATAATGTGCATTAGTAAAAACATGAAGGACCATGGGTGAAATTAACCCCGAATATGAGAGGTTAATTTTTTGAAAGAATATGAAATATTGATATTGTGAAAACAATACGAATATGAGGGATATAGTATTCTAATGAAAATGTATTTATAGTGAAATTATTTACTATAATCATTGTTGAAATATGCAGTAAAATATAATTAGAATTAGAATTTCTATTTGTATTAGGATTTTTGTTAGTTTTTTAGTAGAATTTGTCTTTGATTATGATATAAAAGATAATAAAATAATAATAACCAACAAGGTAGTCAAAAGCGAGAGGTGCACTCAAGGCAATAGATCCTTTCATCACCTAAGGCGCAGGGCGCAAAATGTATTAGGATTTTTGTTAGTTTTTTAATAGAATTTGTCTTTGATTATGATATAAAAGATAATAAAATAATAATAACCAACAAGGTAGTCAAAAGCGAGAGGTGCACTCAAGGCGATAGATCCTTTCATCACCTAAGGTGCAGGGCTCAAAAATAGCGCTTACCCAAGCAAAGCAAGGCTCAAATTTCTAAAAGAATCCAATCATATATTAAAACTGCTAAAACATTAATACAATACATATATAAACAAATAATCATTTTGTTTAGAATAAAACAAAATATTATTTCCATTTTTTATTGTTTGAATTTAGAAGGGAAAAAAGGACATATATCTACAATAGAAGAAGACAAAAAAAAAAAAAAAGGGAAAAAGAAGTACAACATAAATTCTGCAATATATAAAGAGAGACTAGAGATGGATAAGGAGGAAGAGAGTAGAGACACAAGGGACTTAAACAATTGTGAATCCATGGAAGGATTAAAATAAATGGTAGAGAAATAAACTAAAAATCAATGGAAGGAGTAAAATTAAAGAAAAAGAAATAATTGAAGAACAGTAAAAAAAATAATAAAAGGCAAGACAAGGACGATAAACACTCTTAACAGAATAAGTTTTGAAGTAAGCGTGTTAAGAAACAATACTACTTTGCCTCTAGTGGTGCAGGAAGTTTTGTTTGAATATACTGCTAATTGCTCTAGAAGTCTAAATTCTTCGAGTATTTAAGTTAAGAAAGAAGTGTAAAAAACATGCAAGAAACTACCCTAGAAAGTATAAAGACTTAGGAGGTATTTGATAACTCAACTTATTATTTAATTTAATATTTTCAGTACTTATTAGTTTTAAAATGGTTTGATAACATAAAATGATCTCAACTTAAAATTTTCAATTAAGTAAAAAATCACTTAAATTGGTAAGTTAAAATATTTAATTTAAAATTTCTATTGAACACGCTCAGTTATTAGGTTTTAAGTTTTTTTTTATTAAAATGACTTTTATACCCTTATGATATTTTTAAATTTCTTATTGACAAATCAAAAACTTAAACTTATTAAAAATATATCCAATAAAGAAGTTTAATAATTTTCAGTAATAACAATTATCAAACAGATTTATTATATTCAGCTCTTAAAAATTTCTGTATTTATTATATTCAACGTTTAAAATTCAGCACTTAATTTTTAATTTTACCAAACGCCACCAAGTGAAATAACTTTTGAGATTTATTTTAGCGCCTCTTGCCTCCCACAAGGTGCTCACTAAATGCAGTAAGCGCATGCCTCATTAAACATGCCTTGCCTTGTGTGAGACCTCGCTTAAGCGCTGGTCTCATCTGCAAAGGGAATCGAAAATGCTCTTTGGAAAAAACTCCACGTAATCTGGGATCCGCTGTGAGTTACTGGAAAATTGAAATTTGTATTTTCGCTTTATGTGACAGGGAGTCGCCACTTTAATTTTATTTATTTTAATTGGGTAAATTAAAGGAAAACCCAAATGAAATGACTCCAAATTATTTATTTTATCTTAATTTAAAAATACTAATCCACGAGTGACCAAAGTGGGTTCGGGATCAGGTTTTGGTAATTAACAATAAATTTCTTTAGTTTGACTTAAGTACAAAATAACTTTAATGAATGCATGAACAAGAATAAAGATAATGAATGAAACAGTTATAAATGATGATTCAAAAGTAAAATAAGAAAGGAGGATCTTTTCTCTAGCGCTTATGGATACTAGAGAAAGCACATATTCCTCAATTAATAAAGGATAAAGAACATATATAAAGTAGTTAAATAATAGAAAGGGAAAAATATTATTTAAAATATTTTGGAGTTGATGCCTTAAAAATTGGCATGCCTGCATATCCCTTTGAATGAGAATTAAACCCCACGCAGTTCTTCCTTCTTGCGAAGGAGAGGTTTACTCAAAAGAAGTTTGGTTTATTAATTTAATTCAAATTTTAAATTAATAAAATTTAGATATTTTCAGATTTAGATCAAAATAAAGGCGTAACAACAAGATAAACTCTAGATCTGAATTTAGAATTTAAAAAGTGCAAGAGAAAGGACTTATACCTTTGTTTTTCTTGGCTTTTTCACGAATGGGGTGAGCTTGGCACCGTATCTGAGCTCCACTTCGGGTTAGGAACTCAAAATAAATAATAACAATTTTAAATTGAAATTATTTTGGTAGGTGGAAGAATTTGGATATAAAAAAGTAATTTTGGTCAGAATTTCGGTTATAAAAGAGGCGTTTTTTGAATTTTCTCTATTTCCTCTTCTATTTTCTGAAGGAGGAGGTTGGGAGGAGCTAGGCGGTGGCACGTGAGGCGCGCCGGCTGCCTGCGGGGCACGCTTTGCGTGCCGCGTGCCGCTTGCCGTGTGGAAGGTCGGCACGCTCCTGGCGCCGCCCAGGCGGGTTTTGGCTTGGCTTAGTTTTCTGTTCGAATCGACCCAGTTTTGCACTGTTTTGGTCGGTTTTAGCCCGTTTCTGATCCGATTTGGGTCCGGTTTGATTCTATGAGTTTGTAATTGAAAACCATTTGTCTGGAGGTGCAATTTTAAGGGTTCACACCTTGGTGGTTTAAAAGTGCTAACTCTTATCCTCACCTTGCCTTAGTGCCTAGGCACGTGCCTTGTGCGCCTTTAACTACACTGATAACCAATCAAATTAAGAATAAAAAGGTCATTTTTTGTCTTTTACATTAAAAATCATGTTCTTAATGGGCAATTCAAAAGTTTTACCTCTATTATTAAGAGACTTTTATATATAGTATAGATATAGATTTTCTATTCCTTTGGAGGCCCATTGGCCTTGGGCTACACTACTATGGTTAGTCCTCCATCCTGGAAACTTCCCACTTCATACTAAAGTGATTTGGATGCTGAGACCTCCAAGTTGTCTTCCGAGCACCAACTTTGGCATTGTTGCCTGAGGAGCAAATTTCGAGTTAGTAGTTATCGAAAAGATTATTATCTTCATCCACGTTCCAATTGATTGTCTATGTTTTTTTTTTTTTTTTTTTTTTAAGTTCATCCATGTTCAGGAATCATTATATTTGACTTCATTATAACTTTATAATCAGCAAAATTTAAGGTATATACTTGAGCTAGTAATGGCTATGGTCTACAATTCATGACTGCAATTTATACACATTCAAGAGATTCAGACCCATTGTGGTAGATCATGGAGAAGCATATTGGATAAACCAAACATTCTTATTTAACTGTTGAGGACAGGAGAAACACTTCTTCTTCTTGGTCATTTTGTATGATATGACAATATGTAGTACATGAATTTATAATATTCAAACACAAAAACAATGATTAGTTATGAGAAATAGAGGATTACATCTTCCTCTATTTTTTATTCACTAAACCAACCATTTTCAATTGGACTTAATTGAATTAGAGTTGGGATGGAGAGGAGATCCAACTCATTTATAAGAATTGAATGAATCCTTAGATTACAAATCTGAATTGGATCAAAGCTTACACTTTCATTGCTAACCATACTGATCTATTACGGGTGTACGCAAATGCATTACAGTTGATAATGTGAATACACACTTTACCTGCATGTCCTTAATTTAAGCATTAATAAGTTCATTTTTCTTTTCACAGCTGTTATTTTTCTGCAATTATTCTCCTATTAAGTACTAAGATATTTTGATTTATTGTTTGTAGTGAAAAGAGAAGAGAGACAACTTGCTATTATAAAAACATCAAATGCCATCACTCCGCTCGTATGGGATGATATTGTATGTCAATTCTATTACATTGATCAAAGTCTTAAATTTCATCTTAACAATTACATTGATCAAAGTCTTGAATTTCATCTTAACAATTACATTGATCATCTCTTTTCCTTGCAGCCCATCATCTGTTTAGATATGTGGGAGGTAAATTTATAATCTCTCTCTCTCTCTCTCTCTCTCACACACACACACACACACACACATAGAAACACACCCTTGGAAAAAAAAAAAAAAAAAAAAAAAGGAATGTTGCACATAGGCAGAGATCAAAGTCTTATGTTTCTTGCATTATAAGTTGATTATTCTTTTTTCATATATTACAGCATGCTTATTATCTGGATTACAAGGTATGTGACCATCATTGCCTCTTCTTGTTTTACCCACCGTAATATATTCTCTTGATGTTAACGGGGCATTTTATTAACAGAATGACAAAGGGAGGTACGTGAATGCTTTTATGAATCACCTTTTGTCTTGGAATGCAGCAATGGCACGCATGGCACGTGCGGAGGCCTTTGTTAACTTAGGTGAACCAAAAATTCCTGTTGCTTGAATATTTTGAGGCTTCTGAGTTATTGTAATCAGATATCATTCATTGAAGATGATTAAAGTTAGAAATGGTGCACTAAGGTAAAATGTGCAAAGAAAAATGCTTAATGTTGCCTCTAGTTTTGTTCATGTGTTGTTGTATGATACAAGTAGATGCCCTAATGTTAACTTGGGGCTATCCGGAATGATAGTTATAGGCCAGATGGGGGATTATACTTGAGATGTAATGTTTCTGGGGAAGAGTAATGGGGTAGCTTTAAGAGACTTGAATGTATTGGTAGTCTGCCACAGCTACGTAAATTTAAGGGAAAAAATAAAACAATCTAGCATTGTTTTACTTGTCAACTTCGAATCTAGAACACTTACTGCCTGAAGGCTACAGCCACCCATGGGAATAGAACTGCTCCTAAGTGATGTGAGGGTATATTTGGATAGCTAATCATTTAAAATAATTTTGCATTTGAAATTTGTTATTATATTTATTTATAGTTTTACACCTGAAATTCAAATCTAAATTCACAATGATTAATAATCTATTTGAATGGACAATAAGGTTATTGTGTAAATTTATTGAAAAAGTTGTATCTTTGGGGCCGTTTAGTATGATTGTTTGTCTTTAGTTTCTTAGAGGCCAATTGTTTTCAAATATTTTGAATTTTTTGACTTGCATACAATTTTACTGTCCTTAAAAGATAGGTTATTATATACTAAATTGATAAATTTATTTATATTGCATCCTATGTATAGATAAAATATTTGTCAGTAATAATTTTAAAATTCAGAAAATAGAGAAAAAAAGTTTAGATAATTAATAGACAATATTGTCGCTTTGTATAGAGTTGAAATTGTCTATTGATGAAAATATTATATACATTTTTTTCCTACATTGCACATATTATGAGTGGTTACAGTGTGTCAGGGCATTCACTAAAATGGAGAATATTTATGCAATAGTTTGATTATATAGCAAACAAATTTATTAGCAAGTTCCATTCCTTCTCGAATACCAACACACACAACCATACTAATCACACCATAACCAATATTTATTGAAAAACCGAAAAACCCAGATGGCACTTGCATTCCGCAAGATGCCTCCAACTGACGCATGATCTGGATTGGCCAAACAACTACTGTAAAAAATGTAGCCATTTGACGATGAAGCCTAAGAGAATTTGTGGAAAGTTGTTCTTGAAGCACTGGCCATAAAAAATGTTGTAATTTTGGCACACGGAAATTGCCAAACCATCGAAAGAAATGAAACATTATCAGCCGTTTCAGAAGTATTTTCAAGATAATAATAAGGCAATTTTGGAGAATAAACCCTGAAGATGACCTTTGCCAAATGAGAAAATCCCTACTACCATGGAATAAAGGCAAAGGTAACAGATTATTTTTTTTTTTATAGGTATAAATTAGTAATTTATCTCCAACAAATCTTCTAATATTCTTATTATATCAATATTTTTTACAATCAAATTTAATTTTAATAGTTTTATTAGATTCTATTTTTTAAAGTAAAATTCAATAAAAAAAATAATAAGAAAATTAAATGAAAGGGTTGTGAATTAAGGAGAGAATTGCCAATTTAATTTTTCAATGGCAATTTTGAAATATTATAAAAAAAAGTCAGGGAATTATAGAAAAAGCAAAAAATATATATTGGCATACTTGTAAATCCCAAGCAACATAAAGCTAAAAGTGTCATTTCCACTATTTATCTTGAATATTTACACCCCATGGATAATATTTGGAGATTTATAATCCAAACGTTGCAATAGAAAGAGAAGGCCAAGCAATGGATAGCAACACTACTAGACAACTAGATAACATTCTTCGTATGAATTCTGGTGACGGTATATGTAGTTATGCCCGCAACTCCGCCGTTCAGGTCTTTTTTTTTTTTTTTTTTTTTTTTTCCTTTTCTTTTACGTATTTGTGTTTTTTATTATCTTTTTAGTATTGTTATTATTATTTCATATTAGTTAATTTAATTCTGATTAATGGTTTGCAGTCGTTGTTAGGTTTTACTAATCCAAGATGTATATAAATTAAAATCATAAAAATTGCAATAAATTAATTGACTTACAATGATTTAGATGTTCATCGTATAAACAAATTTAATTAATTAATCTGAAATAATAATACAATCGAACACACACATGTATCCGTAGAACGGCTATGTTTATCCTCTTTTATTCTATAATTTTTAGCCCACATTTAGATTTATAACACATCACAATTTTTAGATCTAGTCTATTAATAATTTATGATATTTTTTAATAATGGAGTATTAAACTATCATGATAACTCATAATTTTAAACAATATAAAATTAATCAATAAGCTCAATAAATTCTAACATTCTCCCACTTGGACACTATTAATTATACAATTTAAGAAAAACATTTTATTTAGAAAACGACTTTTGGATTAGCATGCAGAAAACTTTTTTGTGGCCACAATTTTAAAAAATAACATAGTCCAAAAGAATGCCCAAGTATATTAATTCGATAAATAAATAATTAAGGGTAATTTATGATTTAGTCCCTGAGATTTGTCTAAATTAATGATTTAGTCCTTGCAGTTTAAGAAATGAGCTCTTTAATTTTTGAGGTTTCATTCCGTTACACTAGTTGGTCATTTTGTTACTTTTTCTGTTAAAATTTTATAAAAAGTCTAAAATGTTCCTCATTTGCAATTAAAGTTTCCATTCTCCATATTTCCTTCAAAAACGGACTAATTTTCAAATTAAACAAATTAATTTTCTAGGTTTTATTACAAATTAAACAAATGAAATTTACAAATCAATCAATCGAATCAATACCCAATTCACAAACAAATATATTTCAATGACTGCATTGAAGATGTGAGAGAGAGAGACCTAGAAAATGGGTGTTTCAAACCCAAAGAGAGATCCATAGAGAGAGGCCTAAAGGAACAACGATAGTGACTTTTTGATCTATCTTTCCGGTAATAGATCGGGGGCAATACGGGTACCAAAATGTAGCTGGGGAAGAGAGGATCTCAGCCATGTAAAAATATCTAGGAAAGGAGCTCTAGAACGACCAAAAATGATACCGGAAGTTTTCGGTGGTCGTCTGCTTCAATCGACGATTGCACTGCCGTCCGATGGCGATTTGCGATGATTTTCTAAAGAATGGCCAATCGGCGGCCTGGCTTCACGGTGATGGCGGCAATGTCGCGTAGAAGTCACCGAAAGTGTGTGGATTAGGGGAGAACCACAATGGCTATGCCATCTCTCCCATGCCTCATTGGGCATCTAAGTCTCATTTTCTTTGTGCTTCACATCGTGAAACATGTCCTTGTACTGTAGTGTAGCCTTCTTATAGAAGGTTGTCTCAACTAAGGCGTTGATCGCCTGATCCCAAACATTGTGTTTCTTTAACAATTTAAACAAAATAAAATTAGTACTTAAGTAATTAAATTACAATTAGTTTAGTACTTATTACTAGAGATTTGAAATTGTTACAGACCTTGAACTCCTCTCAATATAATTTTTTTACTCTTTGAGGTACCTTCCATGTGTATCTCTCTTTATCAATTTTTTCTTTAAATATCTTCTGGCATGTACAGGAGCATTTATCAGACGGATGCAAACTGCAAAAAAATTTAAATGTTACAAATAAATGTGAAAATTAATAAAATTATATATTATATATGGTTAGCAATAATATTATAATAATTTTAACATACCTCAATCCCAACACAGTGATAGTGGGTCTCAACTCAGGAGAATGAACAATATATGGCTTATCATCATCATCAGGTGTAGCAGCAGCTCAGGATGATGAAGGTGCAAAAGTAGAGGGAGGAATCGAAAGCAAAGAAGGCAAAGAAAGTGGTAGAGTTGATGGTGAAAATATGGTAGGAATAGGTGGCGGTGGTGGAGGTTGCAAGCCACGACCATGACCACGACCTTAAGCAAATATACTCTCATCGGGAGACACACGTCTCGACATATGTTCGTATAACAAATATCATATTATTTACATAAGAATATCGAACAAATTTTTTTATAAACAACTAACAAATCATAAAAGTCTATATATATATTACCATGAAAAAATTAAATTATTTAGAATCAATTTCTTCTATATCATCTTCGTCAATGATATCTTCTGATGATTCAGATTCTGATTGAAGCTCAATTTCATCTTCTAACTCAATATCTTCCTCATTTATGTCAATGAACGACTTATCATGATTATTTAAAGATCCAGGTGGCTCGTCATCCGTAATCACAGATTCGTCCTTAATCTTTATAACTGACCTAACTTTAATCTTACATACTGCCCACCAATAAGCATTATCTCATCGTAGACTAGGAAAAGGTACATAATACACCTGACAAGCTTGCATCGCCAAAATAAATGGTTCGTATCTATTAAATTTTCGCTTGTGGTTGATTTCCACTAGATTATAATTTTCGTGAACTTTCATTCCCACATTTGGCTTCAGATCAAACCATTCATATTTAAATAATACAGTTCTCTTAATTGGAAGTGCAGGGTATTCCAATTGCAAAACCTTGATTAATCGACCATAATAGTCATATGCGTTTTCACTGTAGTTGGAACCCTTTATACTAAATGGAATTTTTGTTTTAGACGTACTAGCAACTCGATGCTTGGGCTTATATCTAGGACAATCACAGAACTTGTATGTTTTTAAATTACTGTTATCACCCCAGTATAACATGTAATTATTCTTGTAACATTGAATCTTCTCCACTGGAAGTCCTAAACCTTGCATCAACTTCTTAGTGCAATAGAAATTATCTACCATCGTATTATCCTCCAGCAACGACTCGTTATACCATTGCAATATCTCATTATAACACTTTTCAGATAAATGGTGCTTAGATTTGATATTCAATAGCCGTGCTACGACAGATAACTTCAAATGTTTTTCGCAACCTGGCCATAAATCCTTGTTAGTTGCATCTAACATATCATACAACTTCTGAGAAGTCGGATTCGGTGCTTCCTCCATTCCACTCCAATCAAACCTTAGCCTAGCGATATCCATTACCATATTATGATATGCATTAGGAGAAACATCATGAGTACATACATTATCAGCTGGAAAATGACTTTCATCTTCAGCTGAAGTTCCAAACCCACTTATTTCACCGTGCAAATACTATTCATAATAACCCAAAACAAAACTCCTCTGTGCAAGATGCAACATGATTGTATTTGGGTCCAAATAACTGTGATTCTGACATTTCTTATGATTACACGGACATCTGATCTTGCTTCCATCCATAAACTGAGGTTGAGATATAGCAAATTGAATGAACTGGTTTATACCATCTAAGAATACTGACCGTAGTAAACCGTCCTTAAGCCTAAAATACATCCAATTTCTATCCGATCTCATGATTTATTCTTGAAAAATGTGGAAACACATTGCATTTTAAGTGATAGATAATATTAGTCATTATATTTGTTGGTTTTTATTTTAATTTCTCAATATCTAATGCTAACTCCTTATCTCTCATTACCTATAAGGTAAGAACCTAACCCATTTAGAAATTCATTGCTATATAGCCATATACTGTAACATTTTATATTCATACTCCTGCTAAAATTTCGGCAATATTTTCCTACAATTTTTCTAGTGCACAAAATGAAAAATGTCATAAATTAGAATATTTTTCAATATGCACTAAGAGAACATATATAAGATAATAAACCAAAATTTCAAGCAACAATATGAAATAGACTATGTACAATAAGTTATATTAGACAATGACATATCTAAACTGTCCACTTTGGACAATTCAATGTCCTCTCTTCATCCGATGAGAAGGACACCAAACGGGTATTTATGGTTAAGCCTAACTTAGTTTTTTCTTTAGAAGGAATTTCATATTATGCTTACTTTTTAAGATTCTTTTTTAATTTTAATTTTTATTCTATTATTACTCCTAATTTATTTGTACTTTCATTTTTATTCTTATTTTCTTTTCTTTTTCTTTATAATTTTGGATATTAACTAACTTGCTTGTAATTGTCGACTTCAATAAAATACATACAAAATACATGTCTATTAAAATACATGCAAAATATACATACAAAAATTCCAAATTATACATATAATTATAATTCAAAAATTACATACAAAAAATTAAAATACAACCTGTTGTAGTGCAGAAATCTAAAGAACACAACGGAAAACAAATCCAAAGAAACTGAAATAAAATTTTAAGTCAATTAAAAAATCGAAACTAAAAATTATAACCTAAAAATCCCAAAAATCCCAAAAATTCCATATAAATTACAAAAATAACAAATTACAAAAATATACACAATTACATAGAAAATAAATTACAAAAATAAAAAATACATACATATTCCATATATAAAACATTATACAAATTCTCAAAAATTCAACTAAAATATTCTCAATACACAAAAAAAAAAAAAAAAAAAAAATACATATTCCATATATTCCCAAACAATTACAAAAATTATCAAAAAACACAACATTATACAAATTCCAAAAAATCAACAAAAAAAATTCTAAACAAATTACAAAAAACATTATACAAAAAAAAATACCCATATTACAAAAAATACAAATTAACAAAAATATGGAAAATTAACAAATTAACAAAAATACCAAATTAATAAATTAACAA
>CATKHJ010522086.1:0-35301 GCA_949750685.1 Vernicia montana
ATATACTTTTAGTAGATTTTTGGTATCTGCAACTACTTTATATTTATACAGATTGGAAATATGAAAAAATAAAGTAACAGTAAATGGTATACGTATACTATAAATTAGTATACTTTTAGTAGATTTTTGGTATCTGCAACTACTTTATATTTATACAAATTGGAAATATGAAAAAATTAAAAAAGATAAAATAACAATAAATTGTATACGTATACCATAAATTGGTATACTTTTAGTATATTCAACTACTTTAATATATACATATTAATTTAATTAAAAAAATATTTAAATTAATTAACTATGTGTGGCATATAAAAAATAATTAATGGATTTTTTTCTAAAAAAATAATTAATAAATGCAATTAAAAATAAACAACAACAATAATAATAGTAATAATAATAATTACTAATTTTATTTTAATAATAATAAAATAAAATAAAATTATTCAGCAAACTACAATTATTGCTAAAATAAAAAAATATTTTAGTTATTAAATTTTAAATTCAATATTTGAACTATTCAGAAATCAAGTATTGAGTCTCAATATGTGAAAAAAATTATGAATTGGAGAAGTCGGGTAATTAAAAATTTTAATATTTTCTATTGAATAGCCAAATGATTCACTTTAAAAAAAAAATCAAATAATTTAGTTTAGAAAAGCTAAGAAATAAATGTATAAAAATATTAATCATAGATTTTTAATTTATTTATAATCAACTTGATATTTCTTTAGAATAAAAAAAAATAAATAAAACACGTTTATGTAATGTAATATTATTAATAATAAAAAGTAATAAATTGGTGATGAATTTGGATTATATAGTTGATCTTTATATCTATAAAAATATGGCAAAGTCGTATTGGAATGAAATAAAATTTGGTAATTTTGATTTTATATTGTAATAGATAATGAAATTAGTTTGTTTGGATAATCAATTATTTGAAATGATACTAGATTTAAATGTGAGTTTCAAGAGTAAAAATATTAAAAATAAACATAACAAATTTCAAATGATTGTTCAATCATTTTAGATGATTATTATTAAAATGGTCTATTTTATTAATTACTTCACTATAAATTTGAATTTTTGCTTATAGCTAAATTTTTGTAGTAATAAAAATAATATATATATATGAAAAAATAAAATAAACTCATTTTTTATGAGATTAAAACAATACAGATGCTAAAATGATTTAATTAATAATAATAATAATAATTAATGAAAAGAAAGTATGAAATTCAACTAAAATCAATTGCCATCATCAATAAAAAAAAAAATAATAAGAGTCACAAAATGTAAAGAGTGTATTTATTTTAACAAAAAGTAAAAAGAAAATATAAAAATAAACGAGAGAGAGCAAAAACAAAAAAAAATAAAAAAAAAAGTAAAATTATAATTAAAAATTAAAAAAAAGTACAAGAGGTAATTTCCTCATGTTTGTATGTATACAATAAGTCCATTAATATTTTTTCCTACTAGACTATTTCCTCTGTATTAATTTCCTATGTACTGCTTTTGGGCTTAAAGACATTATAATGCTTGTTTGTGAAAAAAAAAAAAAAAAAAAATAAAATGTCTGTTGGTCTACCACTGTTAGCTGCCCATAAACCAAGTAGGGCACTGCACGTGATCTCAACACAACACAACATAAACAGACAACCAATTGCTGGACAGAGAGATTCTCTTTGTTTGTTTTTTTTTTTTTTTTTTAATGCAGGAATTTTTTAATGCCATTATTACCTCATCCAACAGTCATTTAATTGCAGCACTTAAAAAAAAAAAAAAAAAAAAAAAAGAATTGTGATCCGTTTTTAAAATTTTAATTACATTTAATCAAAGCCAGTACAGACCCCACAAAACTATAAATTTCGGATATTCTTAACGTCCATAATTTTTAGTTTGATTACTAAAAAAAAAAAAAGAAATTAAAAAGGACAGCCAATCAAAACTAGCCCGAACTGTACGCCGTCGTTTCAAGAAAAAAAAAAAGGCAGTGAATATTCAATTGAATTATTGTAACGTTGCGTCTTTGCTCTTTCTTCATGGAAATTTTCGTCAAGATATACTTGAATTACGTGGGCTCCCACATGATCACCACTTCTTACCTCACTGATTGCTTTGTGTTATTCACTCCTTTAAAAGCGCGTGGTCAAACTACCTCCCAACATTTCCAGATGCTACTACATTGTATTTTTTTACAACAAACAAAACCAAACCAAACCAATACAAAAAAAACCTCTGTATTTCACTTTCGTCTTCGTGTTATACAAAAAAAGAAAAAAAAAAAAAAAATGCTTATCAGGTTTTTATGTTGATAAACAAGCACAGAGCCACCCTTTCCTCTCCCTCTTCTCGCCGCTTTCTTCTCCAGAAAGCAGAAGCTGAAGCACTGGAAATGAAAACACAAGCAAAAACGTTTTCAGACTAAAGGAAAAGCTAAATTTTGTTGCCTAACTTTCTTTCCATGAGTTTAAGGCAGCGACCAGTTGCGCCCACGCGCGCTCGTAATGGTCTCCACGCGCCACTGCCTCCAATGCCGGATGTTTACAACATAATCCCTATTCATGACCTCTTATCTGACCATCCGTCTATCCGGTACCCGGAGGTGCGAGCCGCCTCTGCCGCCTTGCGAGATATCAGTAACTTACCGAGGCTGCCTTTTGTCAATTGGGACCTGATTGTGGACTCGATGGACTGGCTGGGATTGCTGTTTGGGTTTCAAAGAGACAACGTAAGAAACCAGAGAGAGCACTTGGTTCTCCACCTGGCTAACTCCCAAATGCGGCAGCAACCGCCGCCGACTCTTCCCGACGAACTAGACGCGAGGGTGCTTCGCCGTTTCCGGAACAAGTTGTTGAGTAATTACACCTCCTGGTGCTCTTACCTCGGCCGGAAATCCCAAGCTGCTCACTCTAAGCGCAGCAATACCAGCAATGAGCTCCGGCGAGAACTGCTATATGTTGCTCTCTACCTTCTAATTTGGGGCGAATCAGCTAATCTCCGGTTCATGCCGGAGTGTTTATGCTATATATATCACCATATGGCTATGGAATTAAATCAAGTTCTTGATGAATGGCCTGACCCCAACACTGGTAGGCCATTTTTGCCTTCAATTTATGGTGAATGTGCGTATTTGAAGAGCATTGTTATGCCTTTTTACCAAACGATTGATGCTGAAGTTAAAAGTAGTAATAATGGGACAAAGCCCCATTCGGCTTGGAGGAATTATGATGATCTAAATGAGTTCTTTTGGAGTAGGAGGTGTTTTAGAAAGCTGGGTTGGCCTATTAATTTAGCGAGTAATTATTTTGGTACTGTTGAGAAGCCTAAGAGAGTAGGCAAGACTGGGTTCGTGGAGCAGAGGTCGTTTTGGAATGTGTTTAGGAGTTTTGATAAGCTTTGGGTTTTGCTGATTTTGTTTTTGCAGGCTAGTCTTATTGTTGCTTGGGATGGTACTAAGTATCCTTGGCAGGCATTGGAGAAGCGTGATGTACAGGTTGAGTTATTGACATGTTTCATCACCTGGAGTGGGCTTAGATTTCTACAATCTATTCTTGATGCAGGGACTCAGTATAGCTTGGTTTCGAGGGAGACAATGCTACTAGGATTGAGGATGGTGTTGAAAAGTATGGTTGCTTTAACATGGATTGTTGTGTTTGGAGTGTTTTATGGGAGGATTTGGAGTGCAAAGAATTCTGATAGGTCTTGGTCTGATGAGGCAAATAGCAGAATTGTGACATTTCTTGAGGTTGTCTTTGTGTTTGTTATCCCGGAATTACTGGCTTTGGTGTTTTTTGTACTTCCTTGGATTAGGAATGCTCTTGAGGAATTAGACTGGAGTATCTTGTATGTGTTGACATGGTGGTTTCATACTCGGATTTTTGTGGGGCGTGGACTGAGGGAGGGGCTTGTTAACAACGTCAAGTATACATTGTTTTGGGTTGTGGTATTGATTTCGAAATTTATATTCAGCTATTTCCTTCAAATCAAGCCTCTGGTTGCCCCAACAAAGATTCTTTTGAATACTAAGGTTGTCAATTACAAATGGCATGAATTTTTTGGTAGCAGTACCAGAATTGCAGTTGTGTTGATCTGGGCACCTGTTATTTTAATATATTTTATGGATTTGCAAATCTGGTATTCTGTTTTCTCTTCCTTTGTTGGTGCAGCAATTGGGCTGTTTTCCCACTTGGGTGAAATTAGGAATATTGAACAGCTTCGGCTTAGGTTTCCATTCTTTGCCAGTGCTTTGCAGTTTAATCTCATGCCTGAAGAACAGTTGCTTGGTCCTAAGATGACACTGGTAAAGAAGCTCCGTGATGCAATCCACAGATTTAAACTAAGATATGGACTTGGTCAGTCTTACAAAAAGATTGAGTCCAGCCAAGTGGAGGCGACTAGATTTGCCTTGATATGGAATGAGATTATCACAACTTTCCGGGAAGAAGATATCATCAGCGATAGAGAGCTTGAGCTCTTAGAATTGCCACCTAATTGTTGGAACATCAGGGTTATTCGCTGGCCATGTGTTTTACTATGCAATGAGCTATTGATTGCTCTCAATCAGGCAATAGAGCTGGCAGATGCACCAGACTGGTGGATTTGGTTAAAGATCAGCAGTAATGAGTATAGGCGGTGTGCTGTAATTGAAGCCTATGATAGCATCAAGTATTTGCTTCTTACAATTGTCAGTTATGCCAGTGTAGAACATTCTATTGTTCTAAAAATTTTTGAAGAGATAGACAACAATATTCAGTCAGGGAAGGTGACTGACGCTTACAATTTGAAAGCACTGGAACGTCTTCATCCCAAGTTAATATCACTTGTTTATCTTTTGATCGAGCAGGAGAAGGACCTGAGTAAGACAGTGAATATATTGCAGGCATTGTATGAGCTTTGTGTTCGAGAATTTCCAAGGGGAAAGAAAACCGCTGAGCAATTGAGACAGAAAGGTCTAGCCCCCCATAATCGAGCCGCTGATGAAGGGTTACTCTTTGAGAATGTTATTGACTTCCCAGATGCTGAAGATGAGTTATTCAACAGGCATTTACGGCGTTTGCACACAATTCTTACCTCCAGAGATTCCATGCACAATGTCCCCAAGAATATTGAGGCAAGACGGCGTATTGCCTTCTTTAGCAATTCACTCTTCATGAACATGCCCCTTGCTCCTAATGTTGAGAAAATGATGGCTTTCACTGTTTTGACCCCTTATTATGAAGAGGAAGTGTGCTTTCCTAAAGAAATGCTTCGACGGTCAAATGAAGATGGCATTTCTACCATCTTTTATCTGCAGAAGATCTATGAAGATGAGTGGAATAATTTCATAGAGAGAATGAAAAGAGAGGGAACGGAAGATGAGGATGATATCTGGGACAACAAGTCGAGGGATCTTCGCCTTTGGGCTTCATACAGGGGCCAGACTTTAGCCCGCACTGTGAGAGGAATGATGTATTACTACAGGGCTCTTAAGATGCTTTCCTATCTTGATTCTGCATCCGAGATGGACATAAGGGTGGGAATACAAGAACTTGCTTCTCATCACTCATCAAGGCAAAACCACAGTTTGCGTGGTCTAAACTCAGTCAAGCCACCATCTGCACATAAACTTGGCAGAGCAAGTAGTAGTGCAAGTCTTTTGTATAAAGGGCCTGAGCATGGGTGTGCTCTGATGAAATTCACGTATGTAATCTCCTGCCAAGTGTATGGGCAGCAGAAAGCCAAGGGAGATCCTCGTGCTGAGGAGGTTTTATATCTGATGAAAAACAATGAGGCCCTTCGAGTTGCTTATGTTGATGAAGTTCACTTGGGGAGGGATGAGGTTGAGTATTACTCTGTTCTTGCAAAGTATGATCAGCAGCTGCAGAATGAAGTAGAGATCTATCGGATCAGATTGCCTGGTCCCTTGAAACTTGGAGAAGGCAAACCTGAAAATCAGAACCACGCCATAATCTTCACTCGGGGTGATGCAATTCAGACCATTGACATGAACCAGGACAATTATTTTGAGGAGGCACTTAAGATGCGGAATTTGCTGGAGGAATTTAAGACTCACTATGGAATTAGGAGGCCAACCATTTTAGGTGTCCGTGAGAATATCTTCACAGGTTCAGTGTCCTCGCTTGCTTGGTTCATGTCTGCTCAGGAAACAAGTTTTGTGACGCTTGGGCAGCGTGTTCTTGCGAACCCTTTGAAGGTTCGGATGCACTATGGTCACCCGGATGTGTTTGATAGGTTTTGGTTCTTGCCTCGGGGTGGAATCAGCAAGGCTTCAAAAGTGATTAATATCAGTGAGGATATATTTGCTGGCTTCAATTGCACACTTCGAGGTGGCAATGTGACACACCATGAATATATACAGGTAGGTAAGGGAAGGGATGTTGGGCTGAATCAAGTTGCATTGTTTGAGGCAAAGGTTGCAAGTGGCAATGGTGAGCAGGTTTTGAGCAGAGATGTATACCGTTTGGGCCACAGATTGGATTTCTTTCGCATGCTCTCATTTTACTATACATCTGTAGGATTCTACTTCAACACAATGATTGTGGTAATGACTGTTTATGCTTTTCTGTGGGGTCGCCTTTATCTTGCTCTCAGTGGTATAGAGCATCAAGCTGCAGCCAATAGTAACAACAAGGCCCTTGGTACAATTCTGAATCAGCAGTTCATTATCCAGTTAGGCCTCTTCACTGCCCTTCCAATGGTAGTGGAGAACTCTCTTGAGCATGGGTTTCTTCCAGCCATTTGGGATTTTTTGACAATGCAGTTGCAACTAGCCTCAGTTTTTTTCACGTTCTCTATGGGAACTCACACCCATTTCTTTGGTCGGACTATTCTTCATGGAGGTGCCAAATACAGAGCCACTGGACGTGGTTTTGTGGTGCAGCACAAGAGCTTTGCTGAGAACTTTAGACTATTTGCTAGAAGCCATTTTGTGAAGGCCATTGAGCTTGGAGTCATTCTAATAGTATATGCTGCCAATAGCGCTATGGCTGCTAATACTTTTCTTTACATAATCATGACAATCTCGTGCTGGTTCCTTGTGCTCTCATGGATAATGGCCCCTTTTGTGTTCAATCCTTCTGGCTTTGATTGGCTAAAGACTGTATATGATTTTGAAGATTTTATGAACTGGATATGGTTTAGGGGAGTGTTGACAAAAGCAGAACAAAGCTGGGAAACATGGTGGTATGAGGAGCAGGACCATCTGAGAACAACAGGTCTCTGGGGAAAGCTATTGGAGATAATTTTAGACCTTCGTTTCTTCTTCTTCCAGTATGGTGTTGTATATCACCTGAACATTACTGGTGGCAACAAAAGTATAGCTGTTTACCTGTTATCTTGGATATACATGGTTGCGGCTGTTGGAATTTATGTCAGCATAACATATGCTCAGGACAAATTTGCTGCAAAGGAGCACATCAAATATCGGATAGTACAGCTTATAGTCATTACACTTACAATCCTTGTGATAGTTCTATTACTGCAGTTCACAAAATTAATATTTCTTGATCTTGTGAGCAGCCTTTTGGCATTTATTCCCACAGGCTGGGGTCTCATATGCATTGCTCAGGTGCTTAGACCTTTTCTGCAGTCCACTGTTGTGTGGGATACTGTGGTCTCCTTGGCTCGGCTATATGATATGCTGTTTGGGGTGATTGTTATGGTTCCTGTTGCATTTCTCTCATGGTTGCCTGGATTCCAGTCAATGCAGACAAGGATCCTATTTAACGAGGCATTCAGCAGAGGCCTCCAGATATCTCTTATTGTCACTGGCAAAAAGTCCAATTGAAATGTGAATCAAGGTATTTCTATCTCAAAACCCCTTTTTTAAAAAAATTTATTTCTGTAGTTTCCCTCTTGTTATTACTTGTTTACCATCCGTTGGCTGAAATTGTGAGATGATTTGGATTACTTTTTTGTATTTAATGATTTTTATCTATTGTTTGATGTTTTGTTGTTATGTTAAATTATGAAAATGCAGTAATTGTCTATTTTTTTACTGCTGCTTCTAACAATATCAAAGTGGTGAAATAGATAATGAACTTAATCTGTGTTCTCATCTTTTATAGTTCTAGGCAGATTGATTTGTTGTTTCCTACCTGAATCATCTATACATCCTTTCAGATTACGTTTTTTAATATCTAGTAAAATTTATTTCACTTTACTGGTTCTAATAATAAAACTTGAGTTTCATAACCTATAACTGTTGTTTGTCCGCAAAATATTATGGAGCTCAAAACTATTATACATCTTGTGAGTCTAATAGGGCCCTAAAAGAGAAGAATGAGTCTTTAACCTATAGGTTGCTCAAGGATCTTGCTGGCTAGAGCAGTCAGTAGACATGGATTTTGATGAAATATGTAATTATATTGAAAGTCACATCTAATTGATGAGTACTTTCTGGTGCAAGAGTTCAGGGACAATTTGAGAGCCTCTGTTGAACTGCAAAATAATAAGATTGTCACATAGCATAAGCGAAGTGATTGGGATGTACATGATATTTGGCTTTGCTCTTCCTTTTCTCTTCACGTTCATTTTACCAGCTTATGCATGTGAAGTTGATAGTCAAATCAGATGTACTGTTTGTATGCGAACCTGGGAGGATTTTTGATGTAGGTTTCTTCTTTGCATTTCTACAAGAATAATGACTCAGAGAATTCACCCTAAAAATCTCCTGTTGGAACATTGGCTTTAAACTTTTTTGGCTGCATGGACATGGGCTTGCTTTGTACATGTTGTTGGACAGTGTTTAGATAATTTTTAAATCTTAATTTTAATCCTATGAATGACATGATTCAAACAAATTTTTTTAATGCTAGAACACAGTTTTATGCATGTTTAATCAAACTCTGAGATTCATTTTAACTTCATACTGGATTGTGCACATACTGGAGACTGAACTGTGCACATAGCTGCTACCATTTTTATATTTCCTTTCTAGATTCATGTATTTATGTAACTCTTATAAGGCTTTCGCTCTTCATGTAATTCTAACAAAGTTACATCTCAGATTTTATTCTCGGCTGGACTAGTGTTCATAGAACAGTAGTAGATGGATGGACTGTGCTGCACTGGACAAGGAGACGCCTGCGTTCTACCTTTCTGTTCCAAGTGATTAGTCGAAGGAAGATCCTGATTTTAACTGCATTAGTTGTGCCGGATAGGGCTCTTGCATTCTACGCCGGCCTGAAAATCTCTCTTCTAGTACAAAGTACCTTCAAGTGATTGATAGGCATTTTGGCATAGCCATATTCATTCACTTTATTATTATGTTCATATTTGTTCATATGCTAGCTTGTTAAAAGTAGTTACTAACAATATTTGCTACCTTTTTACTGTTAGTCAGTTGTGAATTATGCTTATGCACCTGTGAAAATTTAATCTTTTAGTCTGCTTTAAGAACGTATGCAAAGCCATGGTACCTGAGATTTGAAATTTGGCCATTTGACAATAAAAAAATTCTGCACAATTGCAAATTGTTGGACAGCCAAACGACGTAGATGATTTGTTTTTTACCAAATCATAGGATTTGGACAGCCAAATAATTGTTTCTGTATATTTTGATTCCTCCCAAGCGAGAATTTTCCTTTTATTCTTTTTCTGACTGAAAAATGAGAATTATGAGTCATTCTTTATAGCTCTTGGAAACAATATCAAGATCAACGCCATCTCTTGCAATGATATCGTTAGAGGCATTTTTCTTTTCTTTTATTCCTTATTTATTTATTTTATTATTAGGAATCAACGTGCCATAATATTTATTTCGTAGTTAGATGCAAGGATCAAGATCAACTAAACTAATTTCCATTAATGATGATTTGATTTAACATTTCCTCCTGGAATGCATACGTAAATTATGAATCCTTGAATCAAGTTAAATTACAAGAATATAACATTAAATCCAAACATAAAATGCATCGTTTATAATAGCAAAAAAATTAGCGAGATCTCTCTAAATTAAGAAGTACAAATTATTGATCCAAAAACCTTGCAGCCTGCAGAAAATCACATGCCAACAGTTGTCATGTGATTTGGTAAATAGTACCTGCATGAATAATATGCCGGCAGGCAGCTATCCTTTTCCACATTGCTGTATTTGTAAATGGGAACCAATAAACTTCATCAGAGCCCTTGTGAGCATGTGTATATATCTATTAAAAGCTGTGCACAAGCATCACTTAGCAAGCAGCAATGTATCCATCTGGTTAACGACATATTTACAGTGGAAAAAAAAGGATAAATTGACTAGAACATAAAAATGTCTAAATTTTTCATAAAGCATGTGCTAATAGTTTGTATCATGGAAAAGAGTTCCAGGGGATCTTGACAATAGGCTCCTATATTTCCAAAAGATTGAATCAACAAATTGATAACAAACTCTATACTCACATAGTATTTAAGAGGAAGTATCTTAGCATGCATCAAAAGCAGTCTCCACTATACAAACTATAAACTCTTCAGTGAACAGCTTCCCCTTGCACTTCGTCGCTGCTTGCTACAGGAACCTTTTGATACTCAGAAGTCCCTCTACATCTCTTAGGAACAATGCAATGACCACCAAATCGCTGCTGCAAGAAAATAAAGGCAGCAAACAGCACACCAACGATAGGGATAATGATGTCCCATGCAGTGGAATAAAAATCTTGTTTGTGATTTCCATATATGTAAGACAAATCAAGGGACCAGGCAGAATTATGAGCCCTGTAGAGGTCATATGCATGAGGCAGTAAACGCACAATAGTTGTCCCAACATAAAAGGGAGAGGCAAGGGTGTTTTCTTTAGAATTCAAGAATGCATTGAACATTATCTGTGGAAGTAAAAAACCATCTAGAATCAAACCAGCATAAGATTTAAGGTCTCTCCAGTGATAATGCTGCTGGTAACCCATATGGCGTAGATGTAAATATGGACTCCTGCTGGAATTCTTCCATTCATGAACATACCAAGCAATCAACCCACCACCTATATACAGCGGCAAGGAAAAATAAAGAACCCTTTTCTCAGAAACCCACAAACTTTTATGGCTACCATTACTCTGCCTGGCAGACCAACTGAGTTGGAGCAGGCGGAATTGCAAAAGAAAGGCTATCATTGTTACAATCCTTACTATTACCTCATTTACTTCAAGCCATCCACCACTCTCAAGAAAATCATTTTGTCGGCTATGATTTGCCATGAACAAGGCTTCAAAATTCAACAGTAGAGGTATCATGTAACCTAGTGTAAGAACAATAAGCATCATGAAGGAAATAAAGGGTAGCATATCTGGATACTTTTTCACATGATAGAGTTGCAGTCCCGCAAAGACACAAGCAAGAGTATTAGATATCAAAACCAGGATAATCTCCATATCCATTCTCCAGATGGATTCTGCAGCTTGGTTTGTATAAATTGAGTTTGAAGATATCTCAAGTTGCTGGAAGTAAAGAGGGTCTGACTTCCCCCGCATGCTTTTAATGGTTCCCTTGATATTATTCCCACCCTTTACATTCAGTGGAGAAAATTGAACATTGACCAGAATGTCACAGTCCACTGATTCATTTCTTGTTGAGTTTTCAATATGTAATATCAGATTTGAACAGCCTATCATGCACAGGACACCAGTCTGATTATCATATGTCCCCTCAGCTGAAATCTCTACCGAATTATTTGATATAAGCTTATCACCCAACTTAAAATCAGAAGTTGCGAAGCTCATCTTGTAGCTAATATTTAAAAGACCACTGTGGTTGTTATTCATTTGATAAGGCTC
This sequence comes from Vernicia montana, assembly GCA_949750685.1. NCBI lineage: Eukaryota > Viridiplantae > Streptophyta > Magnoliopsida > Malpighiales > Euphorbiaceae > Vernicia > Vernicia montana. Next base: position 11,757 of record CATKHJ010522086.1, read on the forward strand.
AAAAGGCTGATCACCCACAAATAATGGAGATGAATAACCCTGTGCTATTTGTCCTTTACCATTTCTCACTGACATTTGGAATCTCATGTCTGCGGAATAAGCATTAGGATATGTCTTTCCTCTGCCTCTCATGATATTCTGTTTTGGACAAGATTTACTTACCCTGCCGAGCATAGTATACTTATACTTCAGACCTGGAAGGCCCATTACCCTATTCCCAGAACCATGAAATCTGATTTTATCGAAGTATCCAGTTTCATTCACAGTCAGTGTGCTTGAAATTTGCCCCACAACAGTACTCCTCTGTGTAACTGTCAAGACTTTAGGGAACCTCAGACTCAATTGAATTGAGCAATTACCAACAGAAGCATTAACTAATGAAACCTTTAAATTCAAGACTCGACAAGCAACGACACAGAGCCTATCCTTCTTCTCATCCCACATTCCCTCGCCGATGAACATTCTATTAGGATCAAAAACTCTCTCGTAACTAAAAGGCCCAGAGACATAAGAAGCAGAGTTCGAAATTCCTATCAAGAGTTGAAGTCTCCGTCCATATTCACATCTAATTCCTTGAATTGTCATAAACTTGGGCAAAGTAACAGAATCCCCACCAAGAGGGTCGCATTTATCACCACATTCTCTCCCGTAATCCAATTCAAAGTTCCTAGCATACTTATACAATTGAGTTAAACAAGAACTAGGATGTAGCCACTCTAAATGTAAATTCTCATTCTCTCCATCACCTCCTCCAATACATACATCCCCTTTACCTCTGTTTATCAATGTATACTTATATTCACCAAAATTAGGTATCCCCAGAATAGAAACAGGCTCAAAATAACCCGAACTTCCCTTATCATTCAAACTCTCTAAAAGCGCACTAATCAAACTACTAATATTACTGAAATTCACTGGATAATTAAGCTTTAAAACAACATTCGAAGAACTTACAACGCCCAAATTTGCAATACTCGATCCAGATCCCACCATACACAGCTTCCCAGTATCCATGGACCAAAACCCATATAACTCGAACCCTAAATACCCTGCCCGTATAGGAATTCTCGGTGGCCGGAATCGGATCTCCCTCAAATTACGTTTCCAAGTCATGTTAAAATGAACAGGCAAGTGGAATCTGAGAGTTGCTTGGAGCTTAAGCACATGAGGAGTCTGAGTAAGAGAAATGGTACTTCTTCTTGGGTGAAAGGAGAGCGAAATGGCAGATGAATCCGCAGCACCGGAAGCTCTTTTGGGGAGGATTTGGCTGCCGCCGGTGAAGTAAGCAAAATCAAAATGGAGGGTTTTATCTTCACCGAGAGCAAAGTTCGTACGGGTCTCAGTAGATGGTGATTCAGCGACGATGTGGTTACAGTGAGGGCCATAATACGCTAGGAAATTTGAGGATGAAACTGAAGTTGTAGCTATTGCTGCTGCTACTGGTGAAGCGGTGAGAAGAAGGAGGTAGAAGAAGATAAGGAGAGGAGAGTAAAAGAATTTAAGCGGTTTTGAAGGGCAAATTTGGGAATTGAATTTCTGCGATGAAGATGACCGAGGAAGATCACCAGTTTCCTCCATTATTCCTTCTCTGAAGGAACCGTAATTATTGAAAGTCGGTGATAATTACTTTTATAGATCCGTTTCTCGGGTTTTGTTTCTATATCCGACCCGGATCCGTACCCTCTTCCCACATCCTCTTTCACTTGGCTCACTTGAGCGATACATAATTAGTTAATTACATATTGTATATTGGCAAAACCATGAATTTTTTCACTTCATTGCTGTGTTTGGTTTGAAGAAAAAATTTAGAGAAATAGTGATGTAATATGTTAGATACATCCCTATTTCTCTCAATTTCTTTTTTTTTTCTCTCCAAACCAAATAAAAAGTTAAATAAAATCTGAAAATATGAGGAGAGGTTACGAATCCAAGTCATTACTTATTCAAAAAAACTCGTTGAAGAAAAAAAAGTGAAACTAAGCTAAACAAAATCTAGAACTATGAAAAAATAAAATAATTAGAATTGAGATTATTTCTCCCTACCCTAAGTTTGTAGTAATAATACTTTTTGCAGCTAATATATGTAGGGGAAAGAGTACTTTGTGCTTTTGTTAACCTTGGATTAGTTGGGGTTTTGAATCAACTGTTGCTCAGAGTATAGAATAGAGTATAGAACTGATGAGGAACAAGAATACTTTTGTTCAAATGGTATATAAGTGACAAGCGTCAACTACCTACATAACTAATTCTAGTCATTTGAGTTATAGTTAAATTCAAGTCTAATAAAATCTAATCTTATCACTTCTCATTAATGGACTTTACATTCTACCCATTCTCACCTCTCAGAGTTCTATTAATTAATGTTACAGCATATTATTATAATTATTATTACATTACCAGGAGTTTAATTAATGTTTTACATTCAACTCTTTTTTTTTTTTTCCTCTGTATACAAATAGAGCACACAATGATATTTTAAAGAAGACTTTTTTTTTTTTTTTTTTTTTTTTTTGCTTTCTTAATAACTAAGACACACAAAAGACAATCCTTCAGCAAACATATGTTGATATGATACAGATTTATACATATGGTACAAATGCATTGATCTGCACATTTACTGTGTTAGCTCTATGAATTTGCTGCAATCAATTCCTTTAGCAGAAAACGCCTCCACCAATTTTGGGAAGAGCTTAGCAAGCATGAGTTTGAACCCAGTAGAAGTGCCCCTTTCACTTTCATGCTCAATCTGTCCACATCCAGATAGGCATGCTACTGTAGCTCCTTCCATATATGCTTTACAAACCAATAGAATATATTGAGATCGCCGCTGTAAGTGCTCCTCTATCAGTGCTTCAAAATGCTGCACAAATTTATACCAATACCATTTAATAACTAAAAGTTGCACATAAGAGATTATTGCAGGGTTTTAAATTGCAAAACTCTTTACTGTGATTTCTGGTTTTCTGCTAACTTTTCAACTGCTAAAAGATATGGAGTAAGAGGATATCCAATAGAAATTGTTTTTCCATCAGGATTTCTTATAAAAACATATATAATCCTCATCTAAGTCATCAAGCAGTATAACCCTTGAAAACCACAAATTTCTCAAATGTCTAAGCTATGGTATGAAAAATGATATGAAATAATTACTCAGTTTGCGTAAGGAAAAAAAACTCTGGGATTCATTTCAGGAACTATGTCAAACACATTACTGTGTTTATTCATGGGACATCCAAGTACTTCTTTGTTGTTAGATTAGTCTAAATGAAAACAATCAATGTAAAGGCTGCTAACTTTCTTATGATGCTTATGTTATTGTTGAAAACTAATTATCAACTTAGCCATTAATAAATCAATGTAACAATGGTGCAAAGTGATTCCAGAACCGAGTATTATACCTTTGGGGGGTGGCGAAGCAAGTAAAGCATGGACTTCCAGGTCATGAGGAATGCATTTTCATTATAGCTCACAGAGTTTTTCTCTCCCTCGTCTCTTCCTATTTGCTTATCATACCCAGCCTCATTGAAATAAGGTTTTTCATTAAGCACAAGGGCCTGGAGGGATAGAAGAACTTGAAGAATAGAGCTCTCTGGATTCCACACTTCAGTGCCTGTGCCCGTCCATGTGTTGAGGAGACTGAGGCAGACTTTTCCGGACTCATATAAATTAGGATTGACACGAAGCCCACCAGATCGGTAGTATACCAACTGTATGAGAGATTACATCAACAAATAAGTTAATCATCAAATATGAATATAAATACCCGTAGTAAGTAGATTAGACAGCATAAGAATAATATACAGACAGCTATAATGGACACCCTATTTTTAGCAAATTGAATGTCCCACTAGAATAAGGTCACTAGAGAATTAGATGTACCCCTTTTAACAGAATTACATAACTTAGAAAGACACTGTTGGCTTAGTGTTGCCAACAATGCACTGTGCCATTTGCAGCTCACTGTTTATTCAAGCATCATTAGATGTTGGTAGTCTAAATTAAATAACTTACAGGGGGTTCATGAGGATACTCTGGAGGAAGATATATATCAAAGAAGAACAGCCCATCATGATATGGAGTTCCAGGTGCACCAACAATCACTGCTTGAAGGAGATCCATCCTTTCCTCATAGATGCGGACATATATTGATTCTGTTGACGTCATCACAGGTCTTAATAAAAATATAGAAGTTGAAGAATGTGCCAAATCTCAGAACAACATTCCAAGTAGAAGTAAAATAAAAGTGCTAACCAGGAAGATCTTTCTCTAGGGTACTCCATTCTTGCTGGACCTTCTTCAACCAACTTCTTTTCACCTATTAGGTGTAGAGATGGAAAAAAAAATAATGTCATGACTGTTTAAACCTGTTAACTAATGTAGTTTTTTTGTGAAAATGGATGTAAGTTTCTTACCTGAGATATTGCCAATCCCCTGCCTGCAACATCAATAAAGTGATGATCAGAGCAGTCACTGACCATTTCAAATTGCATGAACTGTTCTACACTCTTGCTGGCTGATAAAGGTTCAAGTTTTTTATTCTCCTGGATATGATCCACTTCCGACTTTAAACTTGTCTTTTCACATCTCTGCATCTCACTTGGTATTAGAGGCTGCATCTCTGTGCAGAGATCACAGTTTTCTGGTATTCCCTTCTCTTCATGTGTCTTAGATTGATTGCCATCCTTAGAAATAGAGTCACATGATAATGGGCCAGACAGTGATGTAGAACCAAAGGTTCCAAGTATACTTGCTGCAATGCCCATGAAAAATCCAATAGTGGATTGAGGAAGAAAGAAGGAACTAGATTTCCACGGGCACCTTTTGCACTCGTTGTTGCCATTGGAATTTAGCAAATCCTAAGAATGAAACTGTAGTTCAGTTTCCAGTTTTCAATGACATAAACGCAGATAATACAAGCTTCTTTGTTAATTAACAGTACACAGAATGTTGATTAGTCCCAAAGCAAATAATTTAACTAGAATTTTATTTTTGCTTGCAGTCTAGCATATTCAATAAAACAAAAGATACCTTTATGGACAAGTTTGCACTGGGCTGCCGCTTTTAACATGTGATTTACTTGCCTCAATAACTTCATGATTTAATTTATCAATTTTAGCATGTTATCACCAATACAAAATTCCAAAACTTGAACCATCACCCTAAATATCTTATGCCATTTTGTTCATAAATAAGAGAGAGAATTGTTTTTACCTTTCCTTTCAAGCTGGAGGATTGTTTGTCAAGATCGATCATCTCTTGATTCATATTCATTTCAACATTTTGCTCATTCAGCACAGAATTTGTTGTTGAACTTCCATATTTATCAATTTGAAAAATTTCATTAGGTGCAACCTGTAACAATGTACAATTGTTGAAGATTGATGCTTCATTCGTTCTCCAACAACAGATGAAAATAGAACAGATAGTCAACTAAAAGATAATCTTAATCAGCAGCTGAGATTGGTAGCTTAATCTAACAATTGTAAGTCTTCAATAGTTTTGTAATAAAGTCTTCAATAGTTTACAAAGCTAAAATTATTACATATAAGGTACCATATCGTTTGCTGGAAAAAAACTTCATCAAACTTGCAAAATTATCCCACTCTTTCCTACCAAAAATATAAATCTTAGTTTTATATAGCAAGTAAATACATCAGTGACAGGAAGTATACAGGTGTTCCATGTACCTTTTTTTTTTTGTGTTAACTTGAGTCATTTCACTAGGTTGGGAGGAGGGGGGAGGTGGCATGGACTATTCTAGAAGCCTGTCATCTCCATTTTCATAGATCATCTAGAATTGTAGCAAAGGTTATGAATGGTCTAAGGGCTGAAGAAACTTCAAAGCAATCCTATAATTGCTCATAAGTAGCAAAAAATAACACCAAAACCAGTGTCTTGAATGTGTATAACTGCTAAGTGTTTGTGTGTGTGTGTATGTGTATTTTTTCAGGCTGTGATTGAGGTCCATGACTTGCAAGATAAAAAATAATTGAAATGGGAAACAACATCAAGCAAAAATATGTCTCAGAAAAAACTAACCAAACCAGACTGGCAAATATTGCTATCAGCACTATGGGATTTTTTTTTTATCAAAATTTTAAACAACAATTTGAATTGAGCATTAATCTTTTTTTCTTATTTATATCATTACATACTAGCAACCAATTGTAGAGAAATAGCATGAACGGCATGTGACTACTGACTACAACCAATGTAAAGTGAAAACTCATAAAAAATCTCAAAATATGATAAACTAGTAAAACTATTAGTAATTAACCTAAAGAATTTTTGAATGAGCAATGGAAATGGCTAGAGCTCAAACCTTGGTTTCAAGACCAGAAGCCCATGTCACCTCAACAGCACCATCTTTGAAGCCCGTAACATAGCCAATACAGGACAAGTAACCATAACAAGGATAGTGAATCTGATCTCCACTACAGTCCTTGCCTTCATGATCTACACCTTCACCCATGCTGATGTTTCTGCTCAAATGATGCTTATCATCTTTGTCTACATTTTTAAATACAATATCACCATAGCTGTAGGAGTAGTCTGGGTGCTCAACCAGTTCATAAGCACTCACAGTTTCCTCCACCCAGTTGGCCTGCACATCATTAGTCTGATTCACTACAGTAGATTTCCATTTCACCCTGACAGTACATTCCTTTGCATCCACAGCACTCACAAATCCCCATTTTTGGTTGCCAGAAACATGTGGGTCATCACAAGTGCCCTTCTCAAGAACAAACTGCCCTGGCCAGAATTCATGAGCATTAACAACATTTATGGGGACTAGAGACTGTGAATCTAATTCCAGTGAGCAGCTACCATCCTGCCATAAAACATCAACTATGGTCTTTGTCTTCACAATAACGAAGATTTCCTCAAATTTTGAGCAAAAATCTCGTCTCTTTCCTATCTTATCATGCTCTTTCATAAGCTCAAGGTTAGAAGAGTCAAAAACCATCTGCTTCTTTGTACCCTTGCAATCAGTGGCAGGAAGTATACACCAGTCACCAAGCTGCCAATTTTCATGTGAAAAACATGGCAACAAAGTCAGGTTTTTTGCATCCTGCAAACATTTGGGAGCAGGCAAACTTGAATCACAACCAACAAGAGCACAAGCAAGCCAATCAACATACACTAAACCTGCTTTTACAGAAGAAACAGTCCCTACATCTTGATATTTCTTCCAAGCACCACATAACCATCCAGTAGACTTAGAAACAGCAGAGAGCCTAGCCTGAACTCTCTTTCCTGGATAATAGGGGTACATTGAATCTTCAAGTATGTTAGGAGAAATAGGCAAGAGCTTTTCTTTATCTGGTGCAATTACCTCACACTTTGTCCCATCATCAAAGATGACAGTGACATTGTCCTCAATTTTATTGGTCCTTCCTATCCATGGTCCATTGACCACGTAATCTCCCACTGAAATGGAGCGAATCTTCAGAAGTTTCTTGGAATCAACATTTTTTGTGATTTTTCCATTAACATTTTCCAAGTCAACTAAAATTTTTACATTTACAACTCTGCCCATTTGTCCAGAAGGATCAACAATAGAGGAAACAATGTCCCCATGCACAAACCCCCTCTCAAATGAGAGGAAATCATCAATTTTTCCTATGCTCTCCTCCAGGCTTGACAAAATGCAGTGAGCCTGCCCACCATACAAAAAGTCAAGCTCACTGCCACTGTCACTGAAACTTTCCCAATCAGAATCACTAGGAAGCATATCCATCATCTATAAGAATATATCAACACTTCAATTCAGCTATAAGATCTTTATTTCTTTTTTAATTTTCCTCCCCCTAGAAACACTTCCTGCACTGGAACTTCAACAGGAAAACTTCTTGTTACAAAGAACGTATACCTGGAAAGGAAGTAAGAGAGCTTATTTTAGTGTTTGAAAATTTAAATTTAAAGGAGAGGCCTAATGACACTGTCATTAGTATTAAGCACTTTTTTTTATCAAAGTAACTTTGAGCTACTCTGGGTTGTCATCAGACAATGAAAAAATAACACATGAAACAATAATGGTGAGGATGAAGAGAGAACGCACCGCTAAATTTGCACTTTCTTAAACGACTTGAAATTCCAAAAGCTGTGCTAGTGTAATGCTACACTAAAACACACTGCAATGAATAATGAAACGGTGGTCTGGCAAAGGATCAGACAACAGTATCAATGCAGTAGAATGAGTTCTGATGTCAATTCATTTTGCAGAATTGATGCCAAGCTGCAATATAGATATTTCAACAAGATATCTTGGCCTCTAAAAACGGAGATCAGATGCCAAAGCCTTTCAAAGGGATAACAGGGAGCCAATTCAGGACTCCCAAATGCCAAAGGAGATTTGCCCTACCAGGATAAGGGGATCCAACTCAAGATTCCCGATAGCCCACAGGGATAATAGGAGTCAACTTGGACTCCAGATGCCAAAGGAGATTTGCCCAACAACTGGACTGAAGCTCTTGCAAGAAGAAACTTCCAAAGAAGATTGCACTGCAAAAGTGATGTATCAGTAAGATACAAATGTTGACAGATCAAAAAGGACAATGCCAAAGGAGATCTGCCCTGTAGCAAGGATGCAATCCTCCGTAGTGATAATAAATAACAGTAATCTGAAAATATCGACTCTGCTCAGGCGTTCACTGTCAAGTGAACTGCCTAGCTAGAGGAGACTTCAGTAACTTTGCCAAAGGAGATTTGCCCAAAAGAACTGAATCTTACTAACTAAATATGTGTAACCAATTTTTCCCCAAAAAGATTCACTTCTTTCAGAAAGCAAATATGTATTGCCAAAGAAGATTTGCCCTTCTTCAAGCCAAACTGTCTACCAGGTAGGTCCAATGCCAAAGAAGATTTGCCACACGAGAAAAGTTCATTTAACCAGTAGAAGTCTGCATGAAGACCAGGTCAAACAGACATGTCTATCACAGCTTGATTCAATAGCTAATTTTAGTAGTAAAAAGAAGGTGCTTCTCCATCTAGTTTAACATTTCCACGCAACCTGCCATGACAACAATTATTAATGATATCATGTACAGAAAATATAAGAAGATAAATCAAAGAATCAAGCTAAGATAGCTTCAATTGCTTCAATTTCTGCTACCATGTCCAATAGAATATGAGGTGTTGCTAAAAAGTAAAAGATGAAAGGCACAAAACAGGGGGCCATATCAGTTGATGAAGAAGAAAACAAGAGGTGATATTGAGAACACAATAACTAATAATACTTAATTATTATAATCATATTTTATCACATGTAAAGAACAACCAACTAACCATTACATGAAGAATAGCATCCAAGGGGTGGTTTTAACATTTCAGGAAAAAGGGGGAAGAACTAAAATGGAAATTGTAAGATGCTTTAAAATATAATTACCTCCAAATAAATAATCCAATGATTAATACTAGGATTTATCTATCTTTGGAAACCAGATATGCAACTTAACATGGAGCTTCTTTTCTTGGAGCCTATAAATTGTGATTAATGCAATTTAAGAAACTCCATAATTCCTCTTTCATGAATCTTACTTAACAAACATCAAATCCAACAACTGAACAACCCATAATTCTCCGTACACAAATTCTCAAGACCATTTCCTTCAATAACAACATCATAAATTCACAACATAACTCTACACACAAACATGTAGCTCCCAAAATCTTCCACTACTACCCAAAAGAAGAGCCGAAGTCCAAAGTAATTCTAACAGTGTCACTGTCAGGTGTGGGAAAATGACAATTAGCACCAAGGAATCCAAAACTTGACAAATAACAAGAATTTACAATTCCACTAATTATTAAGCCCTCAAGAAAGCTCAAAGTCATCAACTTTTACAACAAACAGAACTTTCAAAGCCAAATATATAAACAAATAGACACCATATTTGCATATTATGTGCATGCAAGTATGAAATTATTCAAAAATAAAAAAATAAAAAATCATATATAGCAAAGAAAAGTTTGAAAACAGTACCATTTGCTGCTTCTATATATCAGTAGAGACGTGTAAGCCATTACCAAGAAAACCAACACATAATCTACATGAGCCAATCAAAGGAACTCTACCCAGTTCATAATTTGCTAACAAAACCACGTTCCTCTGATTGTCTCTCACTTTATTTGTCAATAAAATTTATCTGGGGATTCAGAGAGGCCAAGTTCCTCCCTGAACCCCACCCATTATTCCATGAACAAGGCTCGAAAACATTGCACAGAGAAGCAAACAAAGGCTGGTCTTTCTGATTCACTCTATAGAATTTGATAATGCTCTCTCTCTCTCTCTCAAGAACGGTAGACGTCAGAGGTTTAAGAGTGGCTTTCACATCCAATGAAATATAGAGACTATTGTATATGGATACGGCACAGAATATACCAACAGTATCAGACACAAATACTCTGCTCTTAACTTTAACTAAAACAGTTAAGCTCCTAAATATTGACTAATTTGCCCTTCAAAACTGCATCAAATGACTAACAATTTGGTAATAAAATTATTACAACTTGATTAGTAAAAAAGATCAATTTTTTTTTAATTCTTTTTAAATACTTTATTTTTTTGTTCTTCCAAATTAAAATTTCTAAGTTATCTTTTAATTGCTTAATTAATTAGACTAAGCAGTTTTGTAAGTATTTATGCACAGGAAAATGGTGTTAAGTTTCATTAATTCATCAATGAATTGATGACTTTTCCTCATTTTTGCCTTAAAATATTTATGGGTTTTTGTAATCTTGTCTTAGAGCTGCCCTGCCACTATTGACAGGGAAGCCATTGTTTAAGGTTCAATTCTCTTTTGCCCAGCATGGCAACTGGGCACATGGCATCAGAAATTATTACCATGATTTTCAAATTCCGTATAATTTCAGAACTGGTGAAAGCAGAGGGTCACATATCAGAAGTTCAACAGGGATCAAATTAAAATTTTAAATAATATTTATTATTTATTATTTATATGTTAAAAAAAATAATATACATATGATTAAAATTAATGAACGTTATTAGAACAATTAATAAATATTATTTAAAAGAAATATGAATTTGAAACTATTATTTAGAAGAAATTATGATAAATTAACTCATTAAGTGATCATTTTGAGATCCAAATTCAGATGGATTTCACTACTCGGTAATGGGAAGTTTACTCGAATTTGTGTTCTCTTATGTAAAAAAATATTAATTTGAATATTAATTTGAAACTCAAAACAAGCTTTATACTAAGAAAAGTAAGGGAGGAAGGTAATGGAGGAAAGTAATGGAGAAAAGTGAGTTATCCTACATTGAAAAAATGCAAAGTTAAAATGAGGTATATATTCAAAGACTACTCCTTTCAATGCTAAGAAAGTAAGAAGACTCTCTTTTTCGCATGCGCGGAGTGCAAATCCACGACATTGAACTTAGGTTCAATGTGCGAGCGCACGACTGTGAACCCTTAATTTTGCACTCTCTGGCATACAACCAAACCCTAGAGGCACCTAGGCTCGGTAAACAGACCTCCGGAAGCCAAAATCGCTAAAATCCCAAAAATCGATAATCCGAGTCTCGGGACCCGGGACCCATCCCTCAAGCCTCTAAATCATCCTTGGATTGAATAACGAACACAATGCAACTAGAATCATGTAAAACGGACGTGAAACGAGTGAGAAGGGGCAAAAACGGGCAGAACAGACCCGATTTGGGCCATGACCACATACACCCATGCAGTCACCGCATGGGCACATGCAGTCACTGCATGGCCATATGCGGTCACCATTACATGACCGCATACTGCCATGCGATGACTGCAGGGCTATATGCGGTTACCATTACATGACCGCATACTGCCATACGATGACCGCAGGGCCATATGCGGTCACAGGCTCCTATTCACGAATCTCACATCGAAATTCGCACCAAATCGTCTTCAGCTCTCTCCCTATATAAATGAGACCCTCCAACTCATTTGACACACTCAGAGCTTGCTCACACATCCTTTGGCTTGCTTGATTAGCCTTTGCATCAAGCGAGCCATTCCCCTAAACTTGGTCCGAAAGGAACGAGCTCTCCAGTTTCTTTTATTTCTTGCTTTGCTATTGCTCTTTGCTTTGCAAAGTGAGATTGGGTTGAGAATTTCTGAGCTGACCCATCAAGTCAAAGGTTCCCCACTGTCCAAGGCAAGTCCGCCGCCAACCGAGACAAGTCTCCGCAGTCTCAAAGCCGCTCAAGCGCAAGGTAAGCTTTTTTTCCTTTCTCTTTTCATTTTATTTATTTATTTATTTATTTTTCTTAGTTAGTTAATTAAATTGGTTTATCTAGGTTGTTAGTTAATTAAAATCTGAAATAATTAATTCGACTTAGTAAATCAATTAGGTTAACTAATTAATCAACCCACCTTTTAATCAATCAATCTGAAACATGATAAAAGGTTAAAACTAAAACTAGCCCCTTTGCAAAAAGGGCGAACTACTTGGATTTTGATTTCCATTCGAAGGGATACGTAGGCATGCTTATCTAAAGCATCAAATCCAATTAAAATAAACTTTCTTCCTCTTTCACCTTCTTCACATTATTTAGATCTTGTTTTTCTTCATTTTATTTATTTACTTTAGGGAATGTATGACTCTTCTAGAACTCATAAGGGTTAGAGGGAGTATCCCCTAATTTGATTTATGTTGTAAATTTAGTATTTCTATTTCTTTCTTTATTTCTTATATTGATTCTATTATTTCTTTTATTGCTTTACTTTAATAATGGTTCATGCATATTTAATTGTTCATATATTTATAACTGTTTATGAAATTAATTTTAAGCCATTGTGTACTAAACTTGCCAAACTAATAAAAATGGATCGAAAACCTAATTCCCGAATCCTCTTTGGTAATTGAGACTAATGATCTTTTTCCTTTGAAATAAAATTGGAGTTATTGATGGGTTTTTACCTTATATTTTCCTAAATAAAAATAAAGTAAGGTGGCGACTCCCAAGTTAATTTTCAAAATCAACCAATCTAAACTCGAGGGTTCCATCGTGAGTACAAACTCGAATGAGCATTTTGATCCCTTCTAGCGGATCAAACTAGTGTTCGGGTGAGGTCTCACAGTTGGCGACTCTACTGGGGACTGATTCTTTTTTATAAAAGACAAGTGGACTACCAATTGGTTTAAAATTAAAATTTGACACTTTTAATGCATAAATGACTTTCATGAATCACTTGCATAGGCTCCTTGCCTTTCAACCTAGATTTCTTAGGAAAACAATGGATAGAAAGTAGCATCGAGTGGGCAACCTTTCTTAGGTCTGCTTGCCGATAGTGAAATCATCCACCCCGTGACGTATACGAGTATGCAGTGCTGTTGGACCCACACGAGACTCTTTGACTCACATGTGGTTAGGTATATCGCTACTCCAGTGTGACAGGTACCCTATGCAAGCCATCCTTACCCTTTCATATAATGAACCTAGAACCTGACCTTAAGTTGTATATACCATAATCAAAGCCTTGCACAAATTGTATATTCATGAAATATTTTTTTTTTCATGCATATCATGCATCCATAATATACAAAGCAAGCATTCATCACAAGCCTAGGTTATACTTTGAACAGAAGAAGGGTCAAACTCTCTCACCTCGATTCAATCACTTTCACCCTACAAACCTTAAACACCATTACCCTTTATCCAATCCAAAACTTGGGTGCCCTTAATCCTCACCCTTGACCTTCATCCAAAAACCTAGATACCTAGGGTTCCCAATACCTTAAGCCCAACACCCTAGACCCATTACCTTCAAGACCAACTCATTATCCCTAAGTCCAACAACATATGGCCCAATATAACCCAGACCTCCAAGGTACCTAACCCAAACACTTTCAGCCCAACATATTACCCTTAAGCCCACACCCTTGGCCCAATATACCCCTACCCTGATGGCCAACCTAATTAACATGGCTGCCCTGACCACACCTCTACCTTCTCCTATTAGAAAGGACCATCAATCTATCCAATCAGAACCATTAATCTATCCAATCAAGGCCATCACTTTTTTCCAACTCCTACCAGAAAGGACCCTCACTTTTCCTACCAGAAAAGGACCATCACCTCTTCCTACCATAAAGGAAATCTTTTTTTACCAGAAAGGACCTCCACCTTACCCTACCTATCACTATGTGGAAGACAGATCTCACCTTACCCTACCTATCATTATGTGGAAGACAGATCCCACCTTACCCTACCCATCACTATGTGGAAGACAAACCCCACCTTACCCTACTCCTATCATTTTTTCATATCACCGCCAACCACTCACTGGGTTTTCTTTTGGTTTTTCTTCAAGGTACCAACGGTCGACTCGGTTGACATGGCTGCCCTAATTACACAAGTCACCAGTCTGCTTAAAAAGCAAGAAAAAAGGCTCCAAACTATTCTTACCTCTGCTCTGAATGCACAACAAGTCCAAATGGAGGAACAACGAAAATCCATCATTGAGGAAGTTCGGACTATGATTAGCCAAACTATTCTTAAACCGACCAACCCAAACCCAGTTTTGGACCAGACCACCCTAAATCTGAATCTAGCCAATCCTGTTCTGGCCCAAACCCCATCTACTACTTCCTCTCCTGCGAATCCTCTTCAAAGTAAAGAAGCTTTCTCTCACCCTGACATGAGAACATTCATGGAGAAGCTTGAAACCATGGAAAGGGCCCTTAAGAACCTTAAAAGGCATAATGACTGGGTAGATATCAGCTCCCTAACCCTTTTTCCTAATGCCAAACTGCCACCCAAATTCAACATGCCTGAACTGGAGAGTTTTGATGGAACCTCTTGCCCCAAGACTCATCTGAAAATATATGTGGGGGCAATGCAACCTTTGGGACTTAGCAATGAGCTCCTTACTTAGTTGTTCCAACAATCCCTAACCGGTGCAGCCAAGAGATGGTTTCTTTCACTGGACAAGAGCCAAAAGAAAATATGGGATGATATTTGTAATGCTTTTGTCAAACAATAGCATTATAATACTGAAATAGATGTCACCCGACGTGATTTGGAAACCACCAAACAACTTCCGAATGAGTCCTTCTCCATGTTCCTTACAAGGTGGAGGGCTAAAGCAGCTCAAATGGTAAACAGACCAACCGATTAAGAACAAGTGGACATCCTTATCAAAAACCTACTCCCAGCTTACCAAGCCCACTTGTTAACCCAATACTTGCCCACCTTCAAAGCTTTGGTTGCAATTGCATCAAGGGTTAAAGATTGCATCCGAAGCGAACCATTTCAATTTGAATTCTCCACCACTGATCTGAATAGTGATGAAGAATATGAACCCCATGACCTTTGAGGCTAAGACCGATATGCCACTTTCCCTTTCAAGCTGAATCCATCACTGTAATTCATGCATCTTCACCAAAGTGAAAAACAGACCCCACCTCACCATTATCTAAGTAGCATGTTATGGAGGAGTTTAAACTCAACTGATCTGGCTTGTATGAGATTGAATCCAAATCTGAATCCAAGTCTGAGTCCAAATTCAAATTCGAGTCTGAGTCCATGTTCAGAGTCATTATCCAAAATCCAAATTTGAGTTCGAGTCTGAGTCTATCATTCTTGTATTCTTCTTCTACTTTGTACTATCTTCTCCTTTTGCAATAAAACATTTATGTTATTTGTTTTATTTTTCTGTCTTTATTGTTTAATCTAAAGTAGTTGTGTCTAAAAAAAAAAAAAGAAAAGAAAAGAATAATTAAAGATAAAGAATCAATGGATTTTGGCAAACATTTGCATTTCACCATGATCAAACACCATGATTTGGATAAATAAAAATACTTGAGGTATTCTTGTACCCACATCAATAGCCGTATCACTAGCTTTCAACCAAAGAATAGTCGAGATAATAAAGAACACCAAGTGGTGATCTCTTCAATTGGATTAGGCGACGCTAAAAGGCAATCCAATGAAGTTACCCATTGCATTTTTGGGTAATCAAACATAACACCTCAATAAGGGGCAACAATTTAAAAAGACATGATATCCCTACAAAGTTTCTCTCTAGACCAAGAAATTCAATGGAATGGTCTAGACAAAGGTCAATGACGAAGGAAAGCAGTAGTCCAAATCATGGTGGAATAATTTTTTTTAAATGCCAAAACTCATTGATTAGCTCGCTAAGTTGAAAACCCGAAAGAGCGGCTTAGACAGAAATTAGAGCAAGTTCGTCGAGTTGAAAACCCGAAAGGGTGGCTCGGGCAGAAGTTAGAGCTAAATAAAAAAAGTTATCCCGGTCAAATCATTTTGTCCCTTATGTCCTTATCCCACATCAAGGGCATATCTTCCAAAGTTATCATCCTCTAGCTGATCCCTCAATTAGGGCTCACCTTCCGAATCGTCTTCTGTCAATCCGTCATGGTCATATCTTCCATATCATCCTTCCTGTCAATCAATCACGTTGCCCTTATCATACAATAGGGGCATATCCTTATTGTCAATCTGTCACGTTGCCCTTATCATTCACTAGGGGCATATCCTTCCTGTAATCCGTCACGTAGCCCTTATCATTCATTAGGGGCATGTCCTTTCTATCATCCATCACTATCTTAGCTCAAGCAGCTAAGTAGCCCTTCTCATTCATAAGGGGCATATTCTTCAGGTCGTCTGTTAAAGTCTTTTAGCTCAAAAATCTAAATAGCTCCTATCCTCAGTCAAGGGACACGTCTTCTGAGTCGTTGTCCAGAAATCAATCCAATGTCTCCCCTAAGAGTCCTGTCAATCTAAAAGTCTCTTCAGTCTTAGACAATAAGATAAGTTGTACTTGTCTTTCTTTATAAATGATGCTACAATAGGAAAATTATACAACCTCCTCAACACTTTTCAAAAGGTCCAAACCTATCATCCTTCCAAGTCTGAGCCTCCTTGGCAAAATCATGCCATCCTTCCAAAATTGAGCCTCCTTGGCAAATCATACCATCCCTCCAAATCCAAGCCTCATTGGAAAATCATATCATCCCTAAAGTCCAAGTTATTTGGACAAGCAAAATCAAATTTGCAGCCCAACAGGTCAAAGCTATGGGCAAACCAACTGGTCAAATCACCTCCAAAAGTCATGTTTAGATGTAGACTCTTAACAGATGGACCACACCTGATTGAGCCTTCCAAGACGACCTTCGAAGCCAAACCTAACCGAGCCTTTCCTACCTAATCTCCTCTAAGGCCAAAACCTGACCGAGCCTTCCAAGATAACCTTCTAGGCCATACCTGATCTAGCCTTCCAAGAATGACCGCCTCCAAGGCCAAAACCTGATCTAGTCTTGACTTCTTCCTAAAGCCAAATAACTGAGCCACTTTTCATCATCCTTCCAAAATAAGGCACCCTCTCTCCCAAAAGATCAGTACTCTCGTACCAAGTTGACCCTTCGCAAGTTCAAGGTATCCAATTCATAAAAAACTTTGTATATTCAAATGCATTTCACACTAAACATGTTGCTAATCAGAGCTCCCAAATCAAGATAGATTATCAATCCAAATTCCATTAAACAAGATGGATCATCAATCCTAATTCCTGAATCAAGCAGTCATAGGGTCCTTCACCCAAACCAATCAATCTCAAATCAGACCCATCCTATGATAGCCTTAGGATTCAAACCTTAAATCTGAAATAGGTTTCCCTTCTATAATCAAATCCATCCTAGGATAGCCTTAGGATCCAAACCTTAAATCTGAAATAAGTTTCCCTTCTATAATCAGACCCATCCTAGGATAGCCTTAGGATCCAAACCTTAAATTTGAAATAGGTTTCCCTTCTATAATAAGACCCATCCTAGGATAGCCTTAAGATCCAAACCTTAAATCTGAATTAGGTTTACCTTCTATAATCAGACCCATCCTAGGATAGCCTTAGGATCTATACCTTAAATCTAAATTAGGTTTCCCTTCTATAATCAAACCCATCCTATGATAGCCTTAGGATCCACAACTTAAATCTGAATTAGGTTTTCCTTCTACAATCAGACCCATCATAAGATAGCCTTATGATCCTTTTCCCTAAGCAGACAGGGAATATCACTTTCATTCCAGATTTTCCCAAGCAGACCAGGAATATCACTTCACTTCTATCCCAAATCTCCCAAAGATATTGAGAGAAAATTTCTTTTATCAACCACTCCACCCATAAATGTCTAGCAACGATCACTTAGGCATCCCTATGATTCTTTTCCATTTCCTTATCAACCTTCACCCAAAAATATCCAAACACTGACCTAGACATCACTTTGATTCATTTTTTTATCCATTTCCTCAGGTTCACTATCATCAAAATCGCCTTACAAATAAGACAATTCTGATGAGGGGGCAGTTATGAACCCTTAATTTTACACCATCTGGCATACAACCAAACCCTAGAGGCACCTAGGCTCGGTAAACAGACCTCCGGAAGCTAAAATATTCAAAATCTTAAAAATTGAGAATCCGGGCCTCGGGACCCATCCCTCAAGCCTCTAAATCATCCTTAGATCATCCGGGATTGAATAACGATCACAACGCAACTGGAATCATGTAAAAGGACATGAAACGAACGAGAACGGGCGAAAACAGGCCGAACAGACCCGATTTGGGCCCATGACCGCATATACCCATGCGGTCACCGCATGGGCACATGCGGTACATGACCGCATACTGCCATGCGATGACCGCATGTCCATATGCGGTTACCATTACATGACCGCATATTGCCATGCAGTTACTGCATGGCTGTATGCAGTCACAGGCTCATGTTCACAAATCCCACATCGAAATTCGCACCAAATCGTCTTCAGCTCTCTCCCTATATAAAGGAGACCCCCTAGCTCATTTGACACACTCAGAGCTTGCTCACACATCCTTTGGCTTGCTTGATTAACCTTTGCATCAAGCGAGTCATTCCCCTAAACTTGGTCCGAAAGGAACGAGCTCCCCAGTTTCTTTTATTTCTTGCTTTGCTATTGCTCTTTGCTTTGCAAAATGAGATTGGGTTGCGACTTTTTGAGCCAACCCATCGAGTCAAAGGTTCCTCGTTGTCCAAGGCAAGTCCGCCGCCGATCGAGACAAGTCTTCGCCGTCTCAAAACCGCTCAAGCGCAAGGTAAACTTTTTTTCCTTTCTCTTTTCATTTTATTTATTTATTTTATTTTTCTTAGTTATTTAATTAAATTGGTTTATCTAGTTTGTTAGTTAATTAAAATCTGAAATAATTAATTCGACTTGGTAAATCAATTAGGTTATTAATCAACTCATATTTTAATCAATCAATCTGAAACATGATAAAAGATTAAAACTAAAACTAGCCCCTTCGCAAGAAGGGCGAGCTATGTGGATTTTGATTCTCATTCGAAGAGATACGTATGCATGCTTGTTTAAAGCATCAAATCTAATTAAAATAAACTTTCTTCATTTTTCACCTTCTTCACATTATTTAGATCTTGTTTTTCTTCGTTTTATTTATTTACTTTGGGGAATGTGTAACTCTCCTAGAATTCATAAGGGTTAGAAGGAGTATCCCCTAATTTGATTTATGTTGTAAATTTAGTATTTCTATTTCTTTCTTTCTTTTTTTCTTATATTGCTTCTATTATTTCTTTTATTACTTTACTTTAATAATGATTCATACATATTTAATTGGTCATACATTTATAACTATTCATGAAATCAATTTTAATTCATTGTGTACTAAACTTGCCAAACTAATAAAAATGAATCAAAAATCTAGTCCTCGAATCCTTTTTGGTAATCGAGGCTAGTCATATTTTTCCTTTGGGATAAAATTGGAGTCATTGATGAGTTTTTACCTTATATTTTTCCAAATAAAAATAAAGTAAGGTGGCGACTCCCAAGTCAATTTTCAAAATCAACAAATCTGAACCCAAGAGTTCCGTGAGTACAAACCCGAATGAGCATTTTGATCACAAAAAAAAAAAAAAATCTCTCCCGAAAAAACCCGTCCTGGTCGACATGATCACCGGTTACTCGGTCGGACTGTCGAGTTTTTTCCAATTTTTACTTTAGTCGGGTATATAATCAGAACTAAACCGGTCTAGTATCCGGTTTCCGATTTAACCGATCGGTTCTGACAAGTATGATTATGACCCAACAATACTGATTAAAAGAAAAAAATTAATCATTCTTCTATATCATTGAAATGGGGATTTAAGATTTTGCATACACCAATAATAGCAAAAGCTTTACGGTAATGGCTTCCACATGTTATTTTCTTGATTCACTATACTTTCTAATACTAGTACATTTTTTAAGAACAGCATAAAGAATATGCTTGGTACATTACTTATTGAATTCTAAAAAATTCAGAATGTCCAAAAACACCATCAATTAGATGCTCACAAGTCAAAGGAAACTGGAAAAATTGAAACCATATATTTTAATATTTGTTGAGAAAATATATCATTTCTTTATAGAATTAATTAACCATAAGATCTTTTTTTTATTAATTTAGTTTCAACTAAAATTTGAATTTGAATTTGTGATCTTCCTATCTAAAACAAGACTACTACTATTCTATAAGTTTTTTAACTAGTGAAAATTAGAGTCAAGAAAAATATAAAAATATATATATATCTGCATATGTTAATTATAATAATAAATATGGATATGACTATCAATCAACATTTAACTTAGTAATATTGGAGTGATTTTTAGAGCTGAGAACTCTTGAGTTTGAGTTCCAATCTCAACCACATTTACCCAAAAAAAATATATGCGTATGGCTAGAATGGTCAACCAGGAAATTCACCAAGTGCACTAATTAAAGTCTTTTCTTTTATTAACAGAACAAAAATGCCTAATAAGATCACACTTTAATTTTCAGAACAGAAGTGATCAAAGCACTAATTGGTTTATTCTAATTGCCATTGTTTATAACCTAAAGAATATTCTGAATTCAGTTTAAGAACCAACCCAATTGACACAAGGGGTTCACTTAATAGAATTCCTTCTATTTATATCAATAGATAAGCTTGTGCTGTTCTTTTTTGATTTGGCAAAGTAGTTTGCTGGTTTATTACATGTAGTCTGTCATTTTTATGGGAAAGCCATTGACCCATAGTGTATTTTTTTTTTTTTTTTTCTGAACAATAACATCATCAATTACCCATGAAAATATAGGAGAATCCAATAAGATTATATATATAGGCAATAACTTTGTTGATCTTTTTTTGTAAGTATAATCTTTAAAAAATTGTTATTTACTCAAACAGCACTAATTCACTATCTAGTTGGAAAGGCAAATATAATGCTAAAATATTAATTTATGGTAATGAAAATGACTAGTTCCTAACTATCTTTTCCACTTGAATGAATAAAGTTAAACAGAAATATTTTGTCTTTTTTTTATTATTATTTTTCTCTCTCTTTTTAGGTGGATTACAATTGCTAATTCTTTCTTGTATATGCCTGGATGTGATCCCAAATTCCAGAGACTCTCTAGTGAGAATAAGGGTCCATGCTCAATTGAGTTTGGGTTGGGTAAGTGTCAGCAAAACAAGTAAAAGCAACTTTTTGTGCTAAAAAGAATGAGATTTGGAGAAGGAATTTTCAAGTTTCATGTTACTGTACTTGAAATTGCACATCACTCAATTGTTCACAACCTTTGCACAGCCAAACTACATCATCCTGTTCTTTAAAACAAAGCTATATATACTTTGGCATCCTGTATAAGCGCGTTCTATTAAGAATTCAGTGATGGAATATATACTTGATAAATGATAATGCAAAAGATTAGGTATTCAAATTTTAGAAGCGTCCGTCCTTTTAAAATTTATATATATATATATATATAAAAACTTATAATATATACATAAGGAAAAAGTACAGTAAAGTACCCTATGATTTCACGTTTATTTTAAATAAGAACTGAGATTTTTTTCGTGACACTTTAATAACTTGTATTTATCACTGTTAAATACTTCAATGTTAATCCACTGTTTATTTTGCTGATGTGATAAGTTTTTCATAATAATTTTTTTTTAGGAAAAATACAGTAAATTATCATGTGATTTATTTTCATAACACTTTAGTACATTATGAATTTCACAAAAATAATTTTTTATTATGAAAAATTTGTCACATCAATAAAAATAAACGACTTTAATAGATTAACAGTGAAGTGTTTAATGGTGACAAACACAATATAATAAACTGTAACGGAAAAAAATCAACTCTCATTTAAAATAAACGTCAAATCACAAAATACTTTACAGTACTTTTCCTATAAATAATGTGCTAGGGCATATTCCATATATGTTGTCAAACCCATCACTCTACTAAAATACAATATACTAACCATCCAAAGAACATATTTCGTCTTAAAGAAAGCTATTAAAAGAAAGAAAATATTTCTTTCCTTTTTTTTCCTGCTTTTGCTCCCAACACAAACACACAGCTAATTAAATTATTTGCATTATTGAGCATATAGTGGATTGCACGCATCAGAAACATTATAACATTAATTACACAATTTGCAATCAAACAAATATATAAACATCTAATACCTAAACATGCATTAACTCTTGTATGTTATTTAGCTTCCAATTTGCACTAAGACAATGATCTTTTTAAGTGTCTATAATGACTCTAATCTCAGGCTAATGACTACTCATTATAAAATGGATTTAGTGAGGGAAATTTTCGTCCCTAAAAGGCGTACGTGTTTCTGGTAAATATTATGAAATAAATTAAGATGCCATTTGAAGAAGCTTAATAACCGATGAATGTGGAGTCAAAAATCAGCATCTCTCCATACCTTCCACTATATAAGAACAGGAAAAAAAAATTAGAATATATATATATATATATATATAGTGGAAGAAACACTCTCTTTATTGAAGACTATGGGTTCACATGCTGAATGAACAAGAAAAGTTTTGTTCTTTAGAATATATTTATCAATATCAACTCATAAAAGTGTTTTGTAAATTATGCTCAGTATGACTAAAAATCTCTCTTTTTGATAGAATTTCAAAGTCAATACTATAGTCTATATATATTGTCATATTTGAAAATTTTTGCTTATAGAGCCACCAAGCCCAAATTTCTTGACTTATCTTATGATGTAATATCTATGCAAATTAGGACTGAGCACGAATATTAAAAGTTTTGAATTAAATCGAATAATTAGACTGAAAAAATCTAGAATCGGATCGAACTGTTGACTTTTTGACTTTTCCCGAACCGAACTGAACTGAATGAAATATTTTGGTATGGTTCTGGATATTAAGGTATATCCGAACCAAGAATCAGACCGAATTGAACCGAACTGTACCGAATTGAATTTAACCAAAATAACTGAAATTTTTTAGTTTTTTTATTTATAATATATAAGTAGTGGTAATTGAATAATGTATAGATAACACAAAAATTATAAGATTATACATGACATTATACTAATTATTAAATTATATTAAGATTATATCAAAAGAAAATTTAGATGAATTATAAATCTATAATTATAAATGTATATACCTCAATTCAATTTAACATAACTATTGATATTTATATAACTTACTTAAATATTAGCTTCATTAAA
>CATKHJ010522108.1:0-10019 GCA_949750685.1 Vernicia montana
TCCATTAGAATCATTTGTGATTTTATGCCATTCATTTGCATTTCCCTAAACATATTTATGGTTTAATTAGATTCTAATTAGCCGAACTCGAAAGATATGTTAATTGGATTCTAGTTAGGTCTTGATTAATTCTATGCATCATATGCATCATTAGGTGAAGTTGACATCCCGAGAAGCCTACCCAATCTTATTACATTCTTCACATTCATTTCTTTACTCTCATTCAAAATCAATTTAATTTTCTTGCAATCAATAGTCATCTTGATTAGAGTGTTTAGGATTGTATTTGTATATATTGTTTATTGGCATTAATAGGGTAGTAAGTTAATTATAATTGCGCCTAGGTATATTTCCTCAACTCCTTGAGAGATCGACCTCGGGGTGAACTTCTTGCTATCTACGATACGATTCATTCACTTACGAGTATTTAAATTTGTATGAGCTTAGACTAGATCAAATTTAAGTGCAACACTTATGTTGACGAGGACTTTGTTTTCAATTCATATGATGAAATAAAGTTTAATTTTGCTTATTTGTTTGAATTTTTTCCTAATGGTAGCATTCATAAAGTAGATTCATATATGTGCATTTATGACATCAATGCATCAAATTTACATGAGTTTAATTTAAGCACATATGAAGATCCAAAGCTGTTACAATTGGGTTTAAATGTTACAAATGGATTTGGGGAGGGAATGAGAGACCTGCTCAGACAAAAACAAGAGGCATTCACTTAGAGTTACGTAGACTTTCCAGGGATATATAGAATGATAACAGAGCACACGATCCCTCTGTATCCATATGCCAAGCCAGTAAAGCAAAATTTATGACGTCTAAGGCTAGAATAGGCCAATACGATAAAAGAATAAATCAAGAAACAGATAGATGTGGGATTCTAAGAAGTGGTTGATTATCCATAGTGGCTTGCCAATATTGTTCATATGCCTAAGAAGGATGGTCAGGTTAGAATGTGCGTGGATTTTTGAGATTTGAATAAGGCTTCCCCGAAGGATGACTTCCCTTTGCCTTATATTGATGTTCTAGTAGATAGTGCTGCAATGAGAAAATGGTATTTGATTTGTGATGGTTTTGTTGGATACAACCAGATATAGATGGCTTTAGAAGATAAGACTAAAATAACTTTGTTACTCATTAGGGTACTTTCTGCTACAAGGTTATGCCTTTCGGATTGAAGAATGTTAGGGCTACCTACCAATGCATGGCAACCACTCTGTTTCATGATATGATCCATAAAAAGCTGGAGGTATACATAGATGACATGATAGTCAAGTCTTAAACAAAATAAGAACATCTGGTTGCTTTGGAAAAGTTTTTAGATTGGATTATCCAATACAAGCTAAGGCTAAACCCCAAGAAGTGCATGTTTGGGGTCAACTCTGGCAAGGTTTTGGAATTCATAGTAGGACCAAAAGGCATTGAGAGAGATTTGGACAAGATCAAATATTCAAGAGATGCCTCCACCAAAGATGAAAAAGGAAGTAAGGGGTTTCTTAGGGAGAATCCAATACATCAGAAAGTTCATAGCCAGATTGTCTACGATTTGCTAGCCAATCTTCAAGCTCATAAGGAAGAACCAACCAATGAAATGGAATGACCAATGTCATATAGTTTTTGATAGGATAAAAGAGTACCAGATGAATCCGCCAATACTAAGGCCTCCTCAATCGAACCTCCCTTTGATTTTGTACTTAGCAATATAAGAAATAGCCATGAGGGCAATGCTAGCTCAAGCAAATCTTGCAGGGGTCGAATTTTCCATCTATTACCTGAGTAAGAAGTTGTTAGTATATGAAGAAAAGTATAATGCTGTTGAGACAACCTATTTGGCAGTGGTTTGGGCTACGAAAAAGCTAAGGCATTACTTCCAATCCTTCAAGGTAATTGTGGTGTCATAGATGGATCCTATGAGGTACTTGTATGGCATCCTTGCCCTTAATGAAAATTTATCGCGGTGGTTGATTCTATTGTCGGAGTTTGATATAGAGTACATCACCAAAAAGACAATAAAAGGGAGGACGGTAGCAGATTTTCTTACGCAGCATCAAGTCGAAGATGATGAACCTTGGGATTTGGAGTTCCCTGATGAACACTTAGTTATGATTGAAAAATAGACCTTGACACTGTACTTTGATGGTGCAACCAATAAATATGGAGCTGGAGCAGGAGTAGTCCTACAGTCACCTGAAGATTATAGATTTCTCAGTTATACATAACATGGTAGAATATGAACCTTGCTTATTAGATTTGGAATCTCTGGTGGCATTAGGGGCAAAAGACATAGAAGTGACTGGTGACTCCAAGTTGGCAATTGAACATGCCAAGGGAAATTGGGAAGTAAGAGAAGAGAAGCTCATGCCTTATGTTGATTACCTGAGAGTTGTCCTCCAACATTTTTCAAAAGTAAGGTTCCATTTTATGACATTATTAGAGAACAAGTTGGAAGACGCATTGGCTAGTCTAGTTTTGGCACGGGATTTTGTAGAAAAATACCCTGTTAAGCCTTTCCTGATCACAAGGACATGGATCCCTTATTTCTCAAGTGAGTGGATTTTTGAGTTGGTGCAAGATGGGCACCATTGTATTATGATCTCTAGAGGTATATGGAATATAGAGAATATTTGGTAGAAGCGACTAAGTCAGACAGAGCTACAATTAGAAGGTTAGCCCTACAGTTTGCCATATTCAAAGGGCAGCTGTATAAGAGGATGCCTGACGGGATTCTCCTAAGGTGTGTAACGGAAGAGGAAGCTAAAACCATTATGGAAGAGATCTATGCTGGAGTATGTAGTACACATATGTATGAAAGAATCTTACCTAAAAAGATCCTAAGGAAAATTTATTTCTAGATGACTATAGAAAGGGACTGTGCTGAAAAGGTAAAGAAGTGTTACAAATGTCAGATACACGCTAATTTGAGTCATTTGCCGCCAGTGGATCTACAGAGCTTGACTTCACTTTGGCCATTCTCAACTTAGGGTATTGATGTAATCAAAAAGGTATCACCTCTAACTTCCAATGGCATGAGTACATCATTGTGGCAGTGGATTACTTCTCAAGATAGGTAGAAAATGAGTCATATAGAACTGTTAGAGCCAAATAGATGGCCATATTTCAATAGAAGAATCTGATATGTAGATATGGGACATTGCATTATATAGTGTCTAATAACGGATTTTAGTTCTAAGAAGAGGTTAAGGCTTTGTTGTAAGAGAAAGGGATCAAACGTCACAAGTCATCTCCTTACCGCCCTCACGCTAATGGGGCAGTAAAAGTAGCAAATAAGAGTATCAAGACCATCTTGAGGAAGATGATTCAATCTACCAAAGCATCGACTGACGTATTGCCATTTGCTCTTTAGGGTTACAGAACAATAGTCAAGTCAGTAACCGGTGCAATGTCACATTCATTAGTTTATGGAATGGAGGCGGTTTTGCCAATAGAAGTGGAAGTTCAATCATTAAAAGTTGCTTTAGAATATGGAATCCCCGAGAGTCAATGGGTTGAGAGCCATTATTTGGAATTGACCCTGCTAGATGGAAGAAGGATGCATGCTTTGTTTTAGGATCAGCTTTACAAGAGAAGATTGGCTAGGCACTTCAACAAGAAGGTTCGTCCTAACCCGATCAAGGAAAGTGATCTAGTTCTGAAACATGCTAAGATATCATCAATCGATCTTCGAGGGAAGTTCAAACCTAATTGGGAAGGCCCTTGCTTAGTAAAGAGGATGTTCTTCAATTTGACTTGGAAGGCAATGAATTCAAGGGACCAATTAATGTGGATCATCTCAAGAAGTTCTATGCCTGAGCAGGGTAAAAGTGAGAAAGTGAGAAAGTCTCACTATAGTTGAAAACCTCATGGGTAAGAGGCAATTCTTGGCAAAAATAAGAGACAAAAATAAAAAGAAAATGGAGTAGCTAAGTAGAAAATCTTCTCTGGACTAGTTAGGCAAAAGGAGAGGTGATAATCCAAATGTAATCCAAACAAACAATATGCTTTTATTAAATAAATGGAAATTTCTTGTCTTGATGAAGTAAATTGTATTTATTTATCTACTTCTAGTGTTTGCTAACATTATGGAAAGGTTGAAAACAACAAATGTAAAATGACAACTTGCTTTAATGAATAAAAAAAATCAAGTCCTGGGCCTTTTTCCATGGCCGCTATCTTTTGGTCTTTTCTACCTCTTGTTTGTCTTGATCGTGAAATGTTGTCTGATCAACTCAGCTCGCTTGATGGGATCTTTCTCTTTCTCATGAAGCTCGAACCAACACTTGTACTATTCTGTGGTGGTGAAATCATCATTCTGTTCAATGTTCCATAGGAGGGTCCTTCTGTCACATCCTACTTTTGAAATGTGACGGTCCTAAGGCTTAGGGAGACATAAGGTCACCTAGACTCGTAGAACCCCATAACCATAAACCGGATAATAACTTATTATGCATTACAACATTACCCAAAATCATAACCTGATATGCTTTGGGTGATCATTTACATATATTACACGTATACTTCAAATATACCATAATCCCATACACGTATACCAAACGTATATCGAATATAATAAAAGTATATTGAACGTATACCAGACATACTGCAAATATACCAATAGTATACTCTTGATTACCGATTAGTTCATGATAATACTATCTCGCAATCAATACTTAATATGCATCATTCATAAAAGTTATTACAATCCAACATATAATTATAAGTTCCAACTATCTATCCTACCCGACGGGCCTTCTTTCCATGTGCACATGACTGATGTATACCCCACATCAGATGGGAATTTCTGCTTTACTTTAAGTATCAATAAAAAGGTGCAATAACATATAGGTTTCATGTGAAACAATGTTACTCATCAAAAAATAAGGATTTCAATTGAATATATACATATCAATGCAGGGTGGGCCGAAGGCCACCTTAAAAGATACTTTTATCTTCACAGCTTATGTAAGAATATCAATAGTAAGGATTTTATTCAAGGTTTCAAGTTGGGCACAATGATTGAATGATAATACAATTTAGAATGCTCATAACATATTGTAAGGTCTCACTCGAGCACCGGTTCGATCCACTAGAGGGGATCGAAATGCTCATTTGGGTTTGAATTCACGATGAAGCCCTCGGGCTTAGATTGATTGATTTTGAAATTTGATTTAGAGTCGCCACCATATTTTATTTTTATTTGGGAAAATATAAGGTAAAAAACCCATTTTGACTCCAATTATATCCCAAAGGAAAAAAGATCACTAGTCTCGAAACCAAAGAGGATTCGAGGACTAGGTTTTTGGTTCATTTTAATTAGTTTGGCATTTAATAAAGTTGTGACTTAAAATTAATTTCATGAATTATGTACAATATAGCAAATGCATGATTATGTAAATAAATGAAAGAAGGAGGAAATAAAAGAAAGAGAAAAATAAGTTAAAATTAGAACAAAAATCCAAATTAGGGGATACCTCTTCTAGCCCTTATGGGTTCTAGGGAAGCCGCGCATTCCCAAAACTAATCCTAATAAAATCAATGCAACAAAAGAAATTAAATTAAAGTGAAGAAGGTGATGAGGGGAGAAGTTGGTTAATTTTAATTGGATTCGATGGTTGGACCAAGCATGCCTGCGTATCCCTTTGAATGGGAATCAGAACCCACGCAGTTCTCCCTTCTTACGAAGGGGTTTGTTTTGTCAAACCACTTTATCATGTTTTGATTGATTGGAAGCCGAGTTGATTGGATTGATTTTAATTGATTACCAGATTGAATTAATTATTTCATATTTTAATTAACTAATCTAAGTGAATAAATTAAGAGAGAAAATAATTAGGTAAGGAGCCCAAAGGAGAATAAGAGAATAATCTCAAGGAGGGAAAAATAAATAAATAAATAGACCAATCCCAAGGAGGAAAAAATAAATTAAATAAATAAAAAATGAAAAGAGAAAGGAAAAGAAGCTTACCTTGCGCTAGAGCGGCTATGGAGATTTGGCGGCGGGCTTGCCTCAAACGGCGGGGAACTTTTGACTCAGCGGGTTGGCTCAGGAAGTCGCAACCCAATTTGCTTTGCAAAGCAAGGAGCAGTCGCAAAGAAAAAATAAAATAAATATAAAAGAAAATTTAAAACTAGAGAGCTTGTTCCATGGTGTACCAAGCTTATGGGGATGGTTCGTTTGATGCAAAGGCTAATCAAGCAAACGAAAAGGTTAAGAGGTGAAGAGCTGAGAAAAATTGAGCTATAGGGTCTGAATATATAGTGTAAAGAGTTGGAAACAATTTGGTGCATTTTTCAATGTGGGATTTGCGCATCTGGGATATGCTGCCGCACAGGGGCTTTTTGGTACCATAAAGGCCTCCTGTGGCAACTGCACTGCCGCCTTTGATTTTTTGGTCCATTTTCATCCGTTCTTCTTTCGGTTTATTGCCGCACTTTCGCCAAAGGTTTCTTAGGTCCAACCATATGCCGGGGGTGCAAAATTAAGGGTTCACAGTGGAGTCACCACATACCAATTAAGGGTTAACCTGACCAATTCTACTCTATCTATCCTAAACACCAATATTGATCTAGTTGTCAATGGAAAGGCACCCACGCCACTAATCCCAAGCATCAATCCTTCCTCCTCTTTGAATCATTTTCAAAGTAGGAAGAAGTTTATGCCATTAGTTACCTCAAAGCGCAAGATAAATGAACTTGAGCAAATTTCCATGGGGAAAAGAAAGTGCAAAAAGAGTGACACCTACATTCCTCTTACCTCTACTGAATGGAAGAATGTGGACACCTACTCTCATCTCCCTCTTGCCAAATGGAACAATATGGACACCTACACTCCCTTTACTGATGCAGAGTGGAGAGCCCGCTGTTATTGCCAACTACAAATCTGTGAAAGTGGAAAGGAGGAAGTTCACGATTTAGGTGTGCCCTTGAGTGTTATTTATCAAGATGTTTTGTAACAAAATTTGGTAACACCTTTAGAACCAAAGGCATCGTCAAACCCTTTGTCCAAAAACTACAAGGTTAATGAATTATGTAAGTACCATCTAGGAGTTGGACATAAGACAGACGTGTGTAAGGGCCTAAGGCATAGGATATAAGACCTCATCGACAAGGAAGACCTCATCCTTCCTAGAACAAATACCATCATCGACCATTGAGCCATTATCAACTCCCTTAATTCCAAAGTAGCAAAGCATGGAGGCTGCTCTCCTTGAGAAAGTCCTCATGATCGAAATTAGAGTAAAACCAAACCTTTCCTATCCAAAATCCACCAAATGAGTCGGTACTTTGAGGATGACACCAGTCTTAGAGTTAGAGTCTGTTAGAGTCAGAGTCCAAGTATAAAAGATTAGGGTCTATTTGTCAGAGTCATGTTTTTATTTTTGAGTCTGTAACCATCGTTCCCAATCTGTCTTTTAATCATTTATGTAATCATGGATGATGGCATTTTTTTTCATAATAAAATGTTAATTTTTCATACTCTTTGTCTTTTTACTTTATTATGTGTTCTCTTTTTTTGAATCCAATTTGAATGAAACCAAAGATTAATAAATTATTGCACAAGGAAAAAGTTACATGCACTATTTGGAAGAATCAAAAGTTTACAGATGAATACATAAAGCAGAAAGCCACGACAATTGAAAGTCTAATCTAAGAAGAGTTCATCAAGGTGGTTGGTTTGGTAAACCAATCACTCATCCTCCAAGATCAGTCAAGAGAGCACCCAGGAACAATGGGAAGTCTCACGTGTAATGAATGCTATCTAATAAAGGTGATACAGTCTTCATCTGGTTGAATCGTATGACTGGATCTTACAATTGTCTCTTTGACTAATCCATATGTGGATTGTAATCAAACATAGGTTTCCACTGATCATGGTAATGGAAAAGGATCTGGAATGAATGAGATTGCACTATCTCAAGAGATTGCAAGAGTTATGAACAGATTTTTGCATGGTGGCCTGAAATGCAATTGCAAGTTCTTGGAGGCATGAAAGTTGAATCAATCCAAAATTCCCCAAGCGAATGTACATGCACCTTGGCAAGGATAAAGTGAATAGGAGTAGCCTCATATCATCTTTTATCCAAACTAACATCCTTTGTTAGGTTTGGAGCACTATTCAAAATCATCAATGAATCCTGCTCTCAAAAGGAAACATTCAAGAATGAGTTTTGTAAAGCCCACTTTGCAAGAATCATAAAAAGTAGCATCAACAGTTGCCATTGGGGATTACATCCAACTTCCATTTATACTTCACTTGGGGGAAATACCTTATTCATTAATGGATGAAATGGAATTGGTGCGATAATCGAGGTGAAAATTTTTCAAACTAGAGACTGGAAAGTATCATGATCAGGTGCAAAAAGGTAGTCAGGGCTCTAACTTCTTATCCAAAGTTCAAAACACAATGGGTTGCCCATAAATGCTTAAGAAAATCTTGCTTGACAAGAGTATCATCCTAATGGGTTTATATGGAATCAAATCTTCTAACCTCTGGCCTCTGTAATCAACCGGGAAATAATTTGTTATTTTAATGGTGCATTGTAACCAAGAACTATGTAGACCTGACCCTCCTGAGAAAGGACAAGTAAAAGGACAGCAAAAGTAGAGGTACGTAGGTATCCCAATCTAGGTACAGTCCAAATATAAATTAGAGCAAGCTCGTCGAGTTGAAAACCCAAAAGGGCGGCTTGGGCAAAAATTAGAGCTAATAATGAAAATAGTTCACTAAGTTGAAAACCCGAAAGGGCAACTTAGCCAGAGGATGGAGCAAATTTGTTAACCTAAAGTTGCAGCACCAAGCAGAAATTAAAACTTTGTTTTGTTCAAATTGGATTCAATGTCTCGTTTTGATCATTTTGTCCTGTCTTAGCTTATGTTTAGGAAAAGCTAAACAATTCTTCCCCAGTGGATTCGCCAACTGTGAGGCCTTACCCGAGCACCGATATGATCCGCTAGAGGGGATCGAAATGCTCATTTAGGTTTAAACTCACGATGAAACCCTCGGGCTTAAATTGATTGATTTTGAAATTTGATTTAGAGTCGCCACCGTAATTTATTTTTATTTGGGAAAATATAAGGTAAAAACCCATTTTGACTCTAATTATATCCCAAAGGAAAAAAATCACTAGCCTCGAAAATAAAGAGGATTCGGGGACTAGGTTTTCGGTTCATTTTAATTAGTTTGGCATTTAATAAAGCTGTGACTTAAAATTAATTTCATGAATTATGTACAATATAACAAATGCATGATTATGTAAATAAAGGAAATAAGGAGGAAATAAAAGAAAGAGAAAAATAAGTTAAAATTACAATAAAAATCAAAACTAAGGGATACCTCCTCTAGCCCTTATGGGTTCTAGGAAAGCCACACACTCCCCAAACTAATCCTAATAAAATCAATGTAACAAAAGAAATTAAATTAAAGTGAAGAAGGTGATGAGGAGAGAAGTTGGTTAATTTTAATTTGATTCGATACTTGGACCAAGCATGCTTGCACATCCCTTTGAATTTGAATCAAAACCCACATAGTTCTCCCTTCTTGCGAAGGGGTTTGTTTAGTCAAACCACTTTATCATGTTTTGATTGATTGAAAGTTGAGTTGATTCGATTGATTTTAATTGATTACCAGATTGAATTAATTATTTCATATGTTAATTAACTAATCTAAGTAAATAAATTAAGAGAGAAAATGATTAGGCAAGGAGCCCAAAGGAGAATAAGAGAATAATCCCAAGGAGAGAAAAATAAATTAAATAAAAAAATATGAAAACATAAAGGAAAAGAAGCTTACTTTGAGCTTGAGTAGCTATGAAGACTTAGCGGCGGGCTTGCGTCAGACGGTGGGGAACTTTTGACTCGACGGGTCGACTCGGGAAGTCGCAACCCAATTTGTTTTGCAAAGTAAGGAGCAGTGGAAAAGCAAAAATAAAAATAAAAATAAAAATAAAAATAAAAATAAAAATAAAAATAAAAATAAAAATAAAAATAAAAATAAAAATAAAAGAAAA